>BQNB010098087.1:2842-25236 GCA_026074375.1 Tanacetum coccineum
TTTTTGCAAAATCGTCCTTTATTTTTTTCTTTTGATTCCAAAGCTATTGTGTACACTAAAGGATTATTTACCTTGGTAAATCTGATCTAGTATCTTTATGATATAGGTGTACAAGCTTAGAATCAAGAAAAATATCATTTTTGTGTTCAAAAATCTTATAAAGAGCAAAATCTTGATTTTAAATTTTTCGGCTTAAAAACCTTAAAGTTTTCATTTTTCTTGTTCCTATAGGTTTAGTAACACTAGTTGTACAAGTATTTTTGCAAAACAATCATCAAAAAGGTGTCTTTTTGTGTTTTTAAGTTTTTGGGTTTCGTAGTAGTGGAAGTCAAACAGCTAAAGTCGAACAACTGAGTCGAACAACTTAAGTCGAACAACCTGAGTCAAACAACTCGAAGTCAAACAACTTGGTTTAGTTGCAACTGAACAACCCAACTGCAGTGCAAACCGAACAACTTGACCTCAGTTGAAACCGAACAACTTGGTTCAGTTGAAACCGAACAACTTGAACTCAGTTGAAACCGAACAACCCTAGTTTAGTTGAAACCGAACAACTTGAAATTTAGTTGAAACCGAACAACTTGAACTCAGTTGAAACCGAACAACTTGAAATCAGTTGAAACCGAACAACCCTAGTTTAGTTGAAACCAAACAACTCAACTCAGTTGAAACCGAACAACCCTAATTCCATTAAGGGAAACCGAACAACTCATTTTTCTAAATTATACGGTTTATTTCTTTGACTTGTAAAATCCCATGAAACATTAACTTGTTTTTCCTGGTTTTGTCAAGAATTATAAAATCCCGTATAGTTTCATAAATTAAAACACTTAAAAGACAACTTAATTAAACACAATTAATTTCTACTATATACATTTCTCAATGACGACTCTTGCTGACAAAGCTCTCCTTTTGGGTGCTGACAATCGTCCACCCATGTTGGAAAAGGATATGTACGATTCTTGGAAAAGCAGAATGAGACTATACATGCTAAATAGACAAAATGGATGAATGATCCTTGAATCCGTTGAAAGTGGTCTACTCATTTGGCCTTTAATTGTAGAAAATGGAGTTACAAGGCCAAAGAAATATTATGAGTTATCTGCTACAGAAGCACTTCAAGCTGATTGTGATATCAAGGGAACTAATATCATTCTCCAAGGACTACCACCTGAAGTTCTATGATTGGTTAGCAATCATAAAGTCGACAAGGAACTTTGGGAAAAGAATTCTAACTTCACATGCAAGGATTCATTGACGAAAACAGGAAGGGAGTGTAAAGACTTTTACAATGATATGTTGATAGTTTTCTTATAAGAAGGGGGATCACTTCGTGATTCGACTTGAGATTTTCACTACTACTCAATGACATGATTATTTACAAACATGTAACCTAGAACAATTTCAAGTTATCACAAAGTTTTTGGTTTCCCTTCCTCCTGAATGGAGCAAATTTGTGGAACAAATGTCAAAACTGGTTCGAGATTTGGCACATAACTAAACATCGATCAAGCTTCATGATTTTTTATTTTTGGGGAAAACATGATTGTCATGCTAATGGAGGTTCGTTTAATGCATGAACGCATTTTAGATCCGCTTGTTTGGTTGCAACTCATCAGATGACCAAGTCTCCTTATCAAACCCATCTAATTTCACACCAAAAACACTTAATTTCAAACAACAAGTTTCATATATCAGTATCTAAGTATGTTCACCTTATAAGTTGTGTATGGTTGAGTCTTGAATTAGGTGAACATACTGTAGAGACTGATATGATGAATCTTGTGTTGAATTAAGTGTTTTGGTGTGAATTTTGATGTGGTTTCTTGATAAGGAGACTGGGTCATAGGATGAGCTTGCAACCAAATCAAGCGGATCTAATTGCGTTTTACTTGACATTAAACGAAACCTCATTTGCATGAAAGTCCTGTTTTACTCAATGAAGCATTGAAGTGTGATGATTAGGGCATGTGCAAATCTCGAACCGTTTGACATTTTGTCAAAAAATTTGCTCCATTCAGGAGGAAGGGTATTCAAAAACTTTGTGTTAACTTGAAATTGTTCAAGTTTCATGTTTGTAATAATATTCATGTCATTTGAGTAAGTAGTTGAAAATCTCAAGTAGATAGTCACGTAGTGATTCACCCTTCTTATAGAAAACTTATCAAATCAATTGTATAGCTTACACTCACCTTTAATGTTTCGCTCATTGAACGTTCTTGCATGTGAAGTTGTATTTCTTGTCCCAATAGTTCCTAGGCGACACTTTAGGAGTTGACTAACCATTGCATTAGACTTCAGGTGGTTGTCACTTGGTAGAGATTGATTTAGGTGGCCTTGATATCTCTATCAGCTTTTGAAGTGCTTACGTAGCAGTTATCTCAATAATATTTATTTGGGGCCTTGTTATCTCCAATTTTCTAAAATTAAAGCGCCAAATGAGTAGACCCTTTCAACGGATTCATGGATCATTCATCCATTTTGTCTATTTAGCATATATAGTTCCATTCTGATTTTTCAAGAATCATACATATCCTTTTTCCAACATGGGTGGACGATTGTCAGCACCCGAAAGGATAGCTTTGTCAGCAAGAGTCGTCATTGAGAAATGTATATATTAAATGATTACTTGGTTGATCAGACGGTGGTAGAAAGTAATTGTGTTTAATTAAGTTATCTTTTAAGTGTTTTAATTAATGAAACTACATGGGATTTTATAATTCTTGACAAAAACGAGGAGAAAACAATTGAATTGTTTCACGGGATTTTACAAGTCAACGAAATAAACCGTATAATTTTGAAAAATTGAGTTGTTCGGTTTCCCTTAAAGGAAGTTGTTCGGTTCCAATAGAGTTCGGGTTGTTCGGTTCTAACTGAAGTTAGGTTGTTCGGTTTCAACTGTGGTCGAGTTGTTCGGTTTCCACTTAATTAAAGTTGTTCGGTTTCAACTGTGGTCGAGTTGTTCGGTTTCCACTTCAGTTAGGTTGTTCGGTTTCAACTAAATCGAGTTGTTCGGTTTCAACTGAGATTTAAGTTGTTCGATTTCCTCTTAAGACAAGTTGTTCGGTTTCAATACAAAACAAGTTGTTCGACTCAGTTGTTCGACTTCGAGTTGTTCGACTTAGTTGTTCGACTTGAGTTGTTCGACTGAGTTGTTCGACTTGAGTTGTTCGACTTGAGTTGTTCGACTCAGTTGTTCGACTTCCACTACTACGAAACCCAAAAACTTAAAAACACAAAAAGACACCTTTTTGATGATTGTTTTGCAAAAATTTTTTTACCTTTGGTACAATAGTATTTACTAAAACCCTATAGGAACAAGGAAAATTAAAAAACTTAAGGTTTTTTTTAGCCGAAAATTTAAATCAAGATTTTGCTATTTATTTGGATTTTCGTACACATAAATCTAACAAAAAATGATATTCTTGATTCTAAGGGGGGGGGGGTTTGTACACTATATCATAAAGATACTAGAATAGATTCTACAGGTAAAATAATCCTTTAGGGTTACACAATAGCTTTGGAATCAAAAAAGAAAAAAATAAAGGACGATTTTTGCAAAAATACGAACCAACAAGAAGCTTAAACACCAAAAACTTAAACACAACCCTCCATGGGATTCTTTGTTACCAATTGAAGAATACAGGTAATAATTTTGATATGAAATAGGAAAGGAACCTTAGTCGAGAGTAAGTGGAAGGATGGATGTATTCTAGAGAGAGAGAAAGTAAGAAAAAAAATATAATTCATTAGCAAAGTGAGAATACAAAACCCAACCAACACCCTCTCCAAGCTTTTTGAGTGGGTATTTATAAACTAGTTTGGCTGGGACATGGGGCCTTTGAAGGGGCTTACCATGGCACTTGGCCATATTTTTCTTATCATTTGTTTAATTTCCTAACTACGGGCTTTGGGATCTAGTAAATTGTTGGACTAATTAGTGACTGAGACTGTTCTTTGATTAGAACACCCTTGAATCATTTGATGAGCTTAATGGATACTCCTCTGGAATTCTCATCATTTTTGTGATATCGGCTTATAATTGACCACTTTTTTACCAACCTGAATTATTAGCCGGTCCAACATTTGAGCTGTATGAAAGGTAATGCAGAGCTTGGTTGAGCTAGGATAGATAGATTACTTCTTTGAAGAATGTGTCAAGGCAACACACGGATGAAACTAGATTGGCACAACCCTGAAGTGTCAGCAATATTCCTATGATCTGCGAAAAAAGCAAACTACTTGAATAACCTAATCTCGCGGTCGTCAAGTCATTCCATTTGATCACTTCTTTTACAACACCTTGTGTATCTATATGGTGTGTCTCCAGCGTACTTATGCAACTTTTTTCATAAAGCCAAGGCTAAGATTATGTTTCATATAATAATGGATTTAAGATTTGGTCCCTAACACAATCTGGAGTGAAGTGCCGGTCAACTATGACAAGCATGCACTATAGGGAATCTCTCATTGGGGATGCAAACGTCAATAATTCTATGGATTTGCTGCTAACAGGGAATTTGCTCGTGATTTCTACTCCAAACGTAGAATCATTGCTAATAAAGGCTTTATAATGTTGAATGGCACTGCTACATACCTTTGGTTTGGATCACCATCGTAATCGATGACTGGACATGCTTATATTCATTCAGGAAGAGAGACTTCAAATGGCTTCGCTTTTTAAAATTTCTCAAGAATGCTGCATTCTTCTTGTTCAAGGCAAGCTGACAAATTCAATGTTGAAGTTAGTCTCACTTTTGGTGTCTCTCTGAGAATGTTTACAAGAAGTATCGTCATCCAAAGGCGTGTTGAAGATCTTTAGTTAGGTGTCAAAAGTTACCAAAATAAGCTCAACATCATAAAGCCAGATACGTACAGATTTGATCTCAATGCAGGATGCTATTAGCATATTACAATACCAGAGGGCTTCATCTATCAGAACAAGGACAAGAAGAAAAAAAGTTGGATGGTATATGATGAACTCCACAAGTTTAGTGACGGTACACTTGATGATGTTCGAACTTGGTCTTTCATGTTCGTTTCTGAAAGGGATTAGGATGGAATTTCTACGAAAGAATATTTGGAGACAGTGTGATAGGGAACGAGCAAAAGGCTATGATCTAGGCGTTCGACAAACAGCTCAAGTCAAAGTGGATAGATGAGAAGTTTGGAAAATTTAGATTGCGAGGTGAGTACGTAAGAGGGTTGACTTGCGGGACTGCCTCCAAAGTCCATATGATGTAATCATATGATGTTCCTCAATTAATCTGGTTCAAACCTTGTACATAATAATTTAACTTGTGTAACATTTTATATATGTAGTGTAGATATTATAGGTAACATTAAGGAGTGCTCTCTAGTATATATTTTCAAGAATTTTTAGTTAAATTCAAGTATTGTACATCTGATCTATCTTATAAAAACCCTTCAAAAATTGAAGGGGGAGCATTTAAAATGTTCACTCTGGTTCGATATTTTGTAACATTTTTTGGTCCCTGTTCGTTTAATTCATTTAATATCCCAAAATATCAGCGGATTAACATTAGGTTTAAGGGGAGGAAATGTACTGTGATTAAACTGGAACCTAATTTGATTGTAATTGTGAATCATATAAAATGCGATATCATTTGCTCTCCACACTTAGCATGTCTACGATTACATATGGCACATAGTTGAGGGGGAGCTTTTTTAATGTATAATGAAAAACTCTCAAAGTGTAAATCTTTTGATATTTATATCAAACACTTTGATTGAAATTTTTTAATGATTTTGGAAGGATTGTGATGAAATACCAAAAAGACCGACCATGTACTTAAATTTATGGAGTTATAAGGCGGTTAGGCTTAGGTACTCTGAAGAATACAAGTAATCTTTTGATATGAAATGGAAGGAACTTAGTAAGAGAAAGTGGAAGGATATTGTATCTAGATAGGAGAAAGTAAGGAAACATATAATTCATTAGCAAGTGTGAATACAAAACCAACACATATACACCCTCTCCAAGCTATGGACGAGGTATTTTTAACTAGTTCTTAGACGGCATGGGCCTATTAATGGGCTTACCATGGGCCTTGGGCCATATTAGCTTAATATGATTAACATATCTAACTACGAGCTTTGACTAGTAAATATTAGAAGTGACCAAGACTTTTCTTGATCCTAACAATCTCCCCCTATGGGAGGTCACTTCAAATTTACAAAAATATATCTAGCATAACTTATGTTTTATCTTTTAGTCCTCAGCTCGTAGTCTTTAACTTCAATTCTTGTTTTACTCTTGTGAATATGTTGTAGTGATTAGTGACTTTGGGATCGAGCTTGTTCCTTTATCTTTAACTTGTATGTGATCTTGAGATCATCAACCTAAGCATATTTCTCTTCCCTCCTTAATGGACTTTTTCCATCTTGTGAAACTTGTGACTTTGGACCGACATGCTCATACCTTTCTTGATTTGTTGACTTGAAAAGCTTTAATGTTGCATCTTTCTTGAAATTCTTTAACTTTAACACTTCGTTACTTCGGGAAAGATGTTTGGTATCAGAGTGATAGAAACTTCTTTGTAATTCTTTGACTTTAATACTTTGTCACTTCAAGAAAGACGTACGGTATCAGAGTAGCAGAAGTCTTAAAACATGTACTTGAGCTTTCATGATGTCGTTATGATTGTCGAGTTCTGGTTATGAGCATGTGGCTATGAATCTTGTGAGTCAGCTGGAATCAAGTACACCTCCATCTTTAAGTTTCCTGTAATAAAATAGTTAGCAATAAAGCGGGGGGACGAATATGGCTTTGTCATTCGCTCGTGTTTGGTTGGAGTAACCTTTGAATCCGTGAGGATCAACCTGTGATCAGGTAGATTCAATTTAAGAAGAATCTCCTTGACAAGATTTCCAGCTGAAGTATAGAATCTTTAACACTATGGTATTAGATTCATCAAACTCAGCATGTTCTCATTATCAGAACGTCTCAAAGCAGACAGCACAATATGAGTGAACCAGCGAGTTACTATCTCACCGATTGAAATAAAAAATTGATTTGAAAATCAATCGACGTGTCACTTGCTAAGTGGTTTGTGACACTCGAGGAGTCGTTAATCATTAAAAATTCATATCATCGTCCTATCATAACCTGGAACCAAGTTTAATTCTATATTAGATCGCCACCATCTTTTTTTCCCAGTTGTCACATGGTTTGATTTCCAAAGGATCACACAAGTCACTACATGTGCTTGTTGATGTTGACTATCGCTTGGATTTACATCTTCATTGTGAATGAAATCACTCGGATGTTCTGGCAAAATCACAAGGATAATGCGTAGGACTCTTAATATATATCTTGTTATTCACATTGTTGATTTAGCAAGCTTAATTTGACAGTGTCCTAATGAGATTTATGGATGATCTTTTTTGGCTTTTACTTGACACAATAGTGCACTTAGATTTTTGTGATCGGTGGCTGGAATGAGTTCACCTTTTCAATATCAACTAACTCGGAGTGAGAGAGTTGATAGAAATGTGTGAATCTCCGTGAGTTTTGAAACAAAGTCTTTCCGACTTTGAGTGGCTGGGAAGGGTTGTGCATAGCGTCACTGGGTCCATGACTGTCTTCAATGTCGGACAACATCTTAGTGTTTCCGACAGTTTATGTATTGACCCGGTTTCTGCCTAAGTGTATGGAGGGCTTCTTTCTTTTCACCCTTTATCCCTTCACATTTCTTTTTCATTCTTTAACCCCTTCAATGCTTACCGAGACTTCATAACTAACACTTGTTGGGTTTGTTCTAGTGTTAGCTCCATCTCAGTCTGCATTCTTCCCTTAATCTCACTTTACTCCTTTTATCATACCTAAGGACTTCTACACCTAATGTAGATAACCACTGGGTAGATCCCTCAGGTTATGGTAAGGATCATTGGATTTGATTCCCTATGCTAATCACCTTATATCTCCCATTAATTAAGAGTACAGGGCTCTGGTCTTTTAAGTCTTTCCATCGATGATAGTATTTGGAACAAAATCATTGAAAATGTTTAATCAATAGTGTTTTATATAAATATCATAAGGTTTACACTTTGACGAGTTTATCATTATCACTAAAATGCTCCCCTTAACATGTGCACTCGTAATAGTAGTACATGCTAGGTGTAGTAGTGCATTAGTCAATGTTAATTGTGTTCCACATCTTTCAATACAATGTTAGATCCAAGTTGAATACATTTTATCCCCTTATCAAGTTTGTAACCCCTTGATATTTTAAGATATCAATGGAGTAACCTTTGGGGAAAAAATGTTATATTACTATTCTATGATGGAACATTTTAATTGCTCCCCTCATATTTCATGAGGGCGATTATAAGTTAGTGCTGAGTACAATAATTTGAAATTTTTTTTTAATTTACTTAGAAAATTCTTGAAAATTTTGTAATCGAGCATTCCTTTGAATCACCATTTATGTCTACACTATATTTATTAACAAAGTTATTATGTACAAAGGTTTGACCTGATTGAATGAGAACATCATTGATTGAATCATATGGTTCTTTTGTCGCTAGTAGTAGGTTGATTCGTACAATATCTCACCAACGAAATTTATAAGCTCCTCATTACTTCTTTCTTTCAGAAATTGTCAATCTTGGATCTTTCTCTGTCCAAGCACTCTTTAGTATTGCTTCAACTTTCTTTCCAAGTTACAAAAGTCTTTGCTTCAAACTTTGAGTATGAAACAGATTTAGATACATATGTAACTTGAGCTTGTGTAGTTGGTGATGTCGGTGTTGATGATGTATTAGCTTCCTAAACCTGCAATCATTTCTTGTGTTAGATTCAGGAACTTTCTTGCAAGCAGCCATCATGAAGTCTTAATGTATAAAGCCCATCATTGTATATCCAAAGTGTACAGTTAACCCCTTTCAAGATTTTGTTTTACCCGCAACACCAAAGTCAATTAAGTCCCGGATGAGCGCATTTCTCTCTTCAAGACTTTTGATATATAAATTGCAACACCAAGTTTCAGCTAAGTCCGGAGGATGTCACAAATTTTTTCCCTATAAGTAGTCGATAATGATAACACTAGTCAACCAAGTCCCAAATGTAATCATTTCTTTTTGATATAAATACTAAATGATTTTAAGGAATCATCATACCTATGGTGTACCTACTTTTATCAAATACTTCTAATTCTTTTAAGAATAAGCTTAAGGATTGACAGTTTTAAAGAGCTTACTGATCAGAAAGAATAATAATAAACCCGTTTTTATCTATGCTTTAAATAATATATACTTCCAAACTTCCCCATAGGGAATTAAATGTTGCATACTGACTTAATGACGAGTTGTCTCTTCCAACATGAGTTTGAATTAAGTACAACCGAGATTCAAAAAGGCCTAATTTAAAGAAAGCATAACCTCAAAAGACAAAAGCAGCTACATCAAAAGAAGGCTTAGGAACACTTTCGAGTTACTATATCTCCTTCACCCTTGTTGGTTTTGACACTCGGAATAGCAAAACTTTGTTCGCACACATACTCGAGATCATGTTTTAAGAATATATAAGCTTAGATCAATCCGAAACTTATCATGAGCAACATGAAATTATTAACTCTATAATTGGTGATGATCAAATTAATAGTGATATTATATTTGATAATCCGAATGTAGAAGTTAATGATGGACAAGTTGAACATGATAGACATTCTCATGATGCACAAGATAATGCAATGGAACTGTTACCTAGAAATGCTTACAAAGAGGCTTAAAAACAACTGATACTTGCTAAAAAGGTTAAACAACAAAATATTGAGTTAACCAAACAGGTTGAGCAATATAAGGAAACGGTTTGGGTTTTAAAAAAAACAAATGCAAATAAAACCAAATTTCATAAAGAATACATCAAGGCTGATCAAAGGGCAAAAAAGCTAGAATTCAATTTCAAGCTCAATTTATTCAAGATAGGATAGAATAAGGGCTTTAGAAAAAGAAAGAGATGATTTACAAACAAGTGTTTCAAATGAAAGAAAACATTCTTTGCAAATAAAAAATGAATGTACTTCTTTGAAGCATAAGTTTAATAAAGCAGAAGATCAGTATCTTGATGATATTCTGAATTTAGAAGCAAAAGTAAAAAAGAATGAAGATGTGGTTGTTAAAATGAGTAATTCTGTACAAGCTATGTTCATGCTTGGACCAAAACCATTGGCTTTTTATGATTCACAATTAAAACTTGATTTCGGTTACGAAAATCCTTATACTCTCAAGTAGTCAATTTTTGAGAATCCTAAGTTGTATGATGCTTCATATCTTCATAGTTCAAATGCACGTGCTAATGTTCGTGATACTGAGGAGATACCAGAGGATGCAACCAATAGTCAAATAAAAATGAACAAAAAATTGAAAGATCCAATTGCCATTGAGAAAAAAAATTGTCTTCCAATTAATTATGGGAAATTAAACAATCTTTATAAAAACTTTGTTCCACAAGTAGATCTATCTCTTGAACAGAAATATTTTTCAAAAGCTTCTACATCTACTATAACTCCTACAAATGTAAGTAAATCGAGTTTCCCTCCTTTGAAAATGCCAAAACCAAGAAAAATGTAAATTACATAATCTTTTAAAAGCTAAAACTGCTTCAAAAAGTAAATTCTTTACAAATCGCGATGATACAGTTCTAAGATGATTTTGTTATGACGAGGTGAAACTGATTCTTGATTACTTTCATGCGATTTTAAAACTTATTCAAAAGGAGTTTCCAGAAGATATTTAAGTAATGATGAATGTTTTTTATTTAATGGAAAGCGAGCTTGATGAAGCATTAACACAAAATGAGATTTTAAAAGATCAACTCTTGGAAGCAATACTAACTCATGATGTTGAAAGATGTGTTTTGATTCAAAGTGTTGGGATTCTTGATTTGATGAGACAAAGTGAATAAAAGAATGAAACAAAAGGACTTAAATGCAAAAGAAGAATTCTTCAAAAGATGGAAGATTTTGAAGATTTTAGAAGATCTCCTTAAGAAGATAAAGATGCAGAAGATAATATTATATGTTAGGAAGGTATTATTTGTTCTTATCTTTTGTAACTTGTTCTTATCCTTTGTAAATCTAGATATCTCTAGTATATAAAGAGATATCAGGCATATGGTTTTAGGCATCCAAAAAACATAGAACATTCCCAATGAGAGTCTAGAAAAATGTGCGTGTGTACACGTTTAGTTAGTAGTTAGATTAATAGTTAGTTAGTTAGTAGCTCTAAGGTATAGAATTAGGGCAAGGTGGAAACGTATGAGAATAAAAACCTTGTTTGATAATATATTGTTCTTTATATTCCGCTGCATATTTATATTATCCGTAAAACATATCCTAGATGAGTCTATAACGATCTTCTCAATTGGTATCAGAGCCATGTGGCTCTCAATCTAGGATCACAAGGTTTTTATACGTGTTTATGAAGAAAAAGATGTCAAGTTTCAGCTTTTTGGTATTATGTGAAAAACGGTGCAACTAGGGTTTTTATGCAAACCCTAATTCGTGAAAACTAAAAGTGTAATCAATCGTGGTTGTTTTGAATGGACATCAAGGTGCTGCTGATGTTACTAGTGGTCGAACGCGGATAACTAGGGTTTCTTACAAACCCTAATTCAGGATTAATCGACACTAGCAAGTTTATGTCTTAATTTTCTTATTTTGGACGAATGTTCATTATTTTTGCTGGAAAGAAGACACACCATCATGGTGAAGCAGCAGGATTTAGTTACAAACCCTAATGGCTGCCACAATTATCATTAATCATAGTTTCTACTAGATTTGGTAAGTCGATCCTTGGATTGATGATGAACCCTAGTAGGAACGAATAATAATAGCAGCTTGAAGATTATATGAACCCTAAACTAGGGTTAATGTCATTTGTTGTTGCTTGGATCACGTAGTAAAGGAGAGTAAATTAGGGTTTTTCATAAAACTCTAATACATTGAAGAAACAAGCAGGATGTGATACTTATTTAAGCAGCAATGAGACTCATAAAGAAGAATGGAAGCAGTACTGCTATGCTCGCTGTTTGATTTGGTATGTACTGGTTTGTTTGTATGTGAAACAATTGTGTTGCCATTAATAAAAATAGTAGTAACAAGAGTTTCTACTGCTAGCATTAAAACTTATGTTTCTACTGCTAGGGTTTTCTTGTTAATACTGTTGGCTTTAAGCAGTGTAACACCCTCAAAATGGGTCGCAGCGGAATAAGGGTCAGAAGGTGTTACTTCATAGATCAACAGCACAAGATATGAGAACGACCTCTATACGAGTCATTTAAAAATGATACATTGGATTAAATAAACTTGTTCGATACAAAAGCCCAAAGCTTACATTGTTCACCTATGAAAATGTAAAGATTTTAGTACATAACAAATACTCCAAAATATAACGCATTTAAATCTCCATGCAATATGATTCCAAAAATGTTGACCCCCAATGTATCCTTGTTCTTGTACCTTATTGACCTGAGAAAAACATGTTTTAAAACGTCAACATAAAGCTGGTGAATTCACAGGTTTAGTAAATGTATAAAGTAGGACCGCAAGATTTCAAAATGCATGATAAGTAATGAATACAATATCACAAAAGTAATTACGAAGTGCACTAAGCTCATGACACCGAAGCTCGACATCTATGTATGCAATTTAATGCAATTGAGGGCCCGTGTAGATGTTCAAACCCGCAACATCCAAATTGTTCCGACATGTATACATTCGTTGTTTCAGTACATTCGAAACTGGTGAGAGCTACTCACCCGAACGGGGATGTCAATCCCAAATAGATCTATTCATAACATTCGCGCTCGCTAACTAGCAATTGACAGTTCATGATAGTGGGCAATAGTGGGTTTAGCTACTTAGGCCAACTCGTAACTTGTTTAAAAGAGTACTTGCGTCCAAACGTAAAACAATGCATGTTTCTCACCCCAAAGTTGTAAAACAATATAATTGAATAAAAGCGGGGCTATGAACTCACCGTAAGTGAATGGTTTGATTATCTAAATCAAATAAGTAAATCGTCTCGGCAATCCGAATGCAACCTAATTAATTATAGGCCGTATGAGTATAATGTATTATATATAAATAAAGCATCACATGTTATATAGTCACACCACCACCTAATAGTTTTTATTAAATCTTTAAAAGTTAAATTAATAATTAACCCGTACTTTGTTAAATAAAAGTATATGTACTTGTACCCGTAAAGAAAAATATTATTTTTATTTACTAATGTATCATTTGTTAAAAAAATATGAATTTATGTTTTTATTGGTAACATAATGATATCTTTATTATTAATTTAATTGTTTTTAAAAAAATAATGAAATAAAGAAAAAATAGTGCGCGAGATTTAAAACCTCATATCTTTATCGTTTTGACTTCGTTTTATACGTTTCTTATGTCCACAACTTCGTATTGAGAAAATCTACTATCAAAATAACAAATATATAAAATTAAACCTTTGTGGAACATAACCATTTACTGTTCATAAGCAGTTCATAAAAACTGATTTTTTACGTAATTAATTATAAATAACTTTATAAAATACATTAACTTGTCATTAATTCCGTTTCTCAGTTTCTTATTCCTTGGATTCTCTTGAAGTGTACTTATGTTTTATAAAATATTTATTTTTATATACCAGATCGTGAAACAGTAAAGTAATTTAGAATAAAAATAACTTTTATAAAATCACTTTTATACGATTAATTAACGTAAACTCGTAAACGTCATATCTTCTTCGTTATAAATCCGTTTTTCAAGCTCTTTACATGCTTACGATCCTTGTGAAGAGTAATAATTTAATAAAATATAAAATTTATAGGTTTAATGTCGAATCCAAACAAAGGTATTAAAGTTAATTAGGGTTTAATATTAATAAAACTAGTTATTATAATACTTTCATTTAGGAACTTAGCACATTAATTACAAAGATTATACCATATATCTTACAATATTAAGTCCTCTAAAAGTCCATAACACTGTCCAACTAAATATCCAGGTCATGATAATCTTACACATCAAACTTGTAAATAAACCTTCAACACCATTTAATTTGTAAATCATTCATATAAATTATTTAACACTTTTACTAAGCATGTACCTTTATTTTGACTATTATTTCACCACATACACAATTAAATTTGAATTATTTAAGCTTTAAAATACTACATGTATCATAAAAATGGATCTAGGTGGTGTAAACTTATATAACAAGTAATGTACATTACAAACGATAAAAGAATGAAAAGAACATGAAATGCTTTAAATAGACCTTATAGAAGATAAGTAGGATGATGAACACAAGACAAAAACCCTAACCAAGCTTCCAAATCTAAAACCCTAATCAAGAAAACCCTAGATATGTTTTCTCTTGATATCTTGCAAACCAAATCAATCATGCAAAAACCTTGAGTAACCTTAGATGGTCTTAGAATGAGTACTAGTACACTTGGAATACCTTAGAAAATCAAAGATATATGAAACCCTAATTGTGAAAAGGGTGCCGTGGGTTTAGGTATGATTTAGAGAGAGTTGTGTGCTTTGGTAATTGTTTAGGAGTGAAAAGGTTTACTAGATCCTTGCCTTGCTATATTATGTACTTAGTAAACCTTAAACTACTTTCAACATGTGAAACCAATGGGACAAATGATTGGTACAAGGTTGTAAGACTCTTCTCTCCTCCTCCCAAGGCATAACTCACGTGCTCAACAAGGTCACTTGTACATTGACAAGCCATTTATGGCTAGGTTTGATGTAGAGGCCTTTTTGTGATTGTGTTTCTTGAGGATGTGACAGGCTCAATGAATCTAACTCTTTTGACTTTATTCATTGGGGTCACAGCCACTAATTATTCTCTGGAATTGTTGATACTAGGGCAGGTTTTACTAATTTTTGAAAGCAACTCCTGAATTATTTTAGTATACTTACAATAAGATTCTAAAGTTGGATCTAGGGGATAGTTTGCTTTAATATGATCGACTAGATCCCTAAGAACTGTAGCTTCTTCCCGAGTGTGCTTAATATAGGCAGAGTGAGCTGACCTTTTATTTAACAATGTAGGGGTTATTGGTTCCGTATTAATCTCTGGATCACTAGGATGATGTGTAACTTCATTATTAGCTAAATCTTTTCCTTTAAGTTTCCTCAATTCATTCTTGAGAGTTGTAATTACCAAAACTTTTTCCTGAAGACAAGAACACTAACGGTTTGACTAACCTGCTCAAGCCATGGTTGTCACAGTTAAGTCAGCACATTGTTCTTTTGATCGAACACGTGCTGGTTTAATCGAGTCATAAAGTTGCTTATAGGTCTGTTTCAAATGCTCATTCTCAGCAATAAGCTTTGTCACCCTATGATCCAATTCAATATTTATGGTTTCAATCTCTTCTAAGTCCTGTTTGATCTTATCCTTATCCATATTTCCACTGAGAGATTTAATTCTCTCTTTCAACTTCTTTATGACCATGTCTTTCTCTTGGGACTGAGCTTTCAATTCATTTAATTCAAACAATTGATCAAAACTTAGAGCACTTTGATTTGAAATAGAATTGTCCATTTGAAAATTTTCCTGATTAAGTTGAGTATCAACTTCTAACGAAATGCAATGTTTTTCAAGAGTGGTAAACCTTTTGAACAGTTTATCGTAAATCTCTTTTTCAACAAAATCCTTTTGAAGCTCAGTCTCAAGTTTGAGACACTTTTCACATTCATGCACATTCACAGAGGCAAAATCCATAGAGGAATTTACAATCAAGTTCACAATATCTTTGCTCATCACTTGTTCCAAGAGTCGTTCATTTTCGTTCAAAGCTTGATTCATTTTAACTTCAAATGTTTTTGACTCTACACGATGTTGTTCCACAGCCTGTTCCATTTGATAGAAGACATTTTGGACTTCAGCAAGTTCATCAACCAATTGTTGGTTGAATGTACTAAATAAGTCCTTCAGAGCTTTTACAAATGGAATTATTTCATCCCTAAAACAAGCTTTTGTATGTTCGAAACCCCACGTGCCCTCAGTGATAGCTGTGGGCGTGGTTCTTTCTTTGACTACCACATCAAAGTTAGCAAGATGGTATTTAAGTTTCTTCAAACTCGTATTAACCATGCTGACTTTTGGAAGTTCTTTAGGAACCTCAACATTGGTGGGTCTATCAGAAAGATCGGGTTCTGAGGAACTCACAGAGTTATGCGACCAAAAGGCTTGTTCAGCAGATAATTCAGTTTGTGGAACAAACCGTGTTTCAAAATCTTTATAAAGTTTATTAAGAGCAGCATAATCGATTGGTGTGGTATCAATTTGTTTTATCTTTTCTTGCATCATATTATCCTTATGTTTTAAAAGCATTTTTGAACGACTCTCTTCAGCAAGTGTTAAGGTCTCTTCTGAGTCAGGGATCACAATAGGATTGGTTTTCTGAATTATATCACCAACATATAGCATAGGTTCCAACTGCTGAGCTTTCTTCAGATAGAAAGGATTTTGAAAACCTAGAGCTTGTTTAGTGGTATTATCATAGAAAAACTGAGGTTTCGTCAACATGTGAACAGTTTGTGCAGATTGATCTCTTTTAAAAATGATATTATCTAGGTGTTTGATCTGCTTTTCTAAGGCTATTTCCCTATCAAGGTTTCTAGATTCTTCTTTCTTAAAATCATTTTTGAGAAGTGTAACCGTTTGCAATAAAGATTCCTTTTCTTTTAAATGTTCTGAAAGAGTTCGTTTAAGATGATCAATCTCTACAGACTGTGCACATGAATCTGAAACGTTATCTTGACTCTTTAAATCAACGTTTTGTCCTTCTTTCAACACTTTGACTTGTTCCTTATATCTTTCAAGCTCAGCAGTTAAAGTATCATTGACACTTTTATTTTCCAGATTCGTCTTGGTACAATGAACTACTTGGGTTTTTAGTTGTTCAATCACAGATAATATCAAATCATCTTGTTGTGCAGAAGAGTTAGAATTTTGAACAGCTACCTGTTGTGATTCAATCAGATACTGAGAATAAGGAATGATATTGCTATCACTGGTTATTTCAGTCTCTGAATGGTTCACAACATTTGACTGTTCAGAAGACGGCATAGCCTGCACAACTTGATTAGTCATATCATTATTCACATTATCATGATTGTGTACCTCAGAAAGAGCGTCTGAACCATAGTGAGATAAATTCGCCATGAGAGCAACTTTGGCAGTGTTAAGTTCATCACAATCAGAGTCATATGCATCCAAATCATCAGCTTGATAAGCAGCATTGTGAGTTATGACAGTCTGTGTGGCTTGACCTTCTGGAATTCCTGGATCTGCCAAAAATGCGAGTTCCTCCTCATGTAAAATTTGACCACTTGCTTGAGCTTGAACCAACAACACTTTATCCTTAAACCACGAATCATCCCTTTTTCTCTTTGGTTTGGTGCACTGTTTGGACATGTGACCTTCCCCTTTGCAGTTGTAGCAGATAACTGTTCTTTGTTTTCCAGAATTGTTTCCACTTGCTCCCGGAGTATAAGTCCTTGAAGTACCCGCAGCTACAGAAAGTTTTGTCTCCATGAATTGGTTTGTAATGTTACTCTTCTATTATAATGGGTAGCTTTGTTGCCTAGGGTTTGATGAATTCCTCAACTGGTTTTATTGGTATTGGATAATGGGAAGTGACGGCAGCAGTCAAAAACGACATCATGTGATTGATAGCATCAATGGGATCATCACCTTTCTGGAATACTGGAACAATTAAACCTGATTCTTGTTGGGAAAATTTAGATTGTTGATCAACTGAGGGAGCATATTCCAAATGAGGTATAGATGATGATGGAGAATAGATGTTGTGGTGAATTGATGACTGATATTCATTGGATGGATAAGTGATTGAGAGAGGTGTTGATGATTGATGAGTTGAGTATTGTTGAGACTGATAAGGATGAAACCAAAACCGTGGAGACTGAAATGATGAAACTTGTGGTTGAAATTTGGAGGGTTTTGTATGAGTTATGATGAGTTTTGATAAGGAAACTGGGTCACTGATGAGATTGCAACCAAAAGCAAGTAGCGGATCTGAATTGCGTTTCATGGCATTAAACGAACCTCATTATCATGAAATTCATGTTGTCCCCAAATAACATGAAGTAATCGAGTGTTAGTTGGTGTGCAAATCTCGAACCAAGTTTGACATCTGTCATAAATTTGGCTCCATCGGGAGGAATGTATTAAAAAACTATGGTTCCACTTGAAATTAGTTCTTTTCATGTGTCAAATGTTTCATGAGTTTATTGAGTAGTACAGTGAAAATCTCAATAGAATACACGAGTGATACCCCTTCTTACATAGCAAACTATATCGAATTCATCATAACGCTTAAACACCCCTATTCCTGTTTCGTCCAATGAATTACTGCATGAGAATTGAATTCTTTCACAACAGTATCCTTGGCGACTTTTATATTTGGTTTACCAATGCATAGACCTCAGGTGGTAGTCCTTGGAGAATGATATTTGTTGCCTTGATATCACAATCAGCTTGAAGTGCTTAGCAGATAACTCAGAATATTTCTTTGGCCTTGTAACTCCATTTTCCACAATTGAAGGCCAAATGAGTGGACCACTTTCAACGGATTCAAGGATCATTCGTCCATTTTGTCTATTCAGCATGTATAGTGTTTCCCATTATCTTTTTTCAGAAATCATACACATATCCTTTCCACATTGGTGGTACGATTTGTCCACCACTCGAAATAATTGCTTTTGTCAGCTAGAGACATCATTGAGTAAATTTGTATGTTAAAGATTACTTGGTTTTTGATCGAACGGTGGTAGATAAGAAATTGTGTTTATTAATTTGTCCTTTAAGTGTTTTAAATCCTTAAACTACACGGGATTATAATAATTCTTTAAAGGTTCTTCGACAAAACCGTGAAAAACTAATTTAAATTTTTCTACGGGATTTTTGACAAGGTCACAGAAATAAACCGAAAAAAATTAGAAAAATGAGTTGTTCGGTTATTCCCTTAATGGAATTAGGGTTGTTTTCTGTTCAACTGAGTTAAGTTTTTCTGATTTCAATCTAATAAGAGGTAGTTCGGTTTCAACTGAGTTCAAGTTGTACGGTTTCAACTGAGTTCAAGTTGTTTGGTTTCAACTAAATTTCAAGTTGTTCGGTTTCAACTAAACCAAGGTTGTTCGGGTTTTTTCAAACTGAGGTCAAGTTGTTCGTTTTGCACTGCAGTTTGGGTTGGTCGGAATTCGCAACCTAAACTAATTTGTTCGTGTACCGTTCTAGTTGTTTCGACTCAGTTGTGTTCGACTATGAGTTTTTTCGACTCAGTTGTTCTGACTTGAGTTGTTTTCGACTCAGTTCGGCGTTCGACTTGGATTTTGTTCGACTCAAGTTGTTCGACTTCATTGTTCGAACTTCCCACGACTACAACGAAACCCAAAAACTTAAAAAATACGAAAAAGACACCTTTTTGATGATTGTTTTGCAAAAATACTTGTACAACTAGTGTTACTAAACCTATAGGAACAAGAAAAATGAAAACTTTAAGGTTTTTAAGCCGAAAAATATAAAATCAAGATTTTGCTCTTTCGAACACAAGAAATAACAAAAATGATATTTTTCTTGATTCTAGAGCATGTACACACTAAACAAAAAGATACTAGATCAAATTTACAGTAGAATAATCCTTTATTCACACAATAGCTTGGAATAAAAGAAAAAAATAAAGACGATTTTACAAAAGAAACAAAGACGAACCAAAAAGAAAGCGTTAAAACACATAAAACTTAACACATCACTCCATGTACTTTGATACAATTGAAGAATACAAGTAATCATTTGATATAGATGGGAATAACTGTAATATAGATATAGGTAGAAGGAAAGATGTATTCTATGAGTAGAGAAAGTAAGAAAAAAAATACACAATGTAAGTTCATAATGAAATGAGAATACAAAACCAACCAACAACCCTCTCCAAAGCCGAAAGGTATTTATACATGAGTATGTGTCAGCCATTGTACCTAATAGGCTATCCATGGGCCCTTGGTCATATAGATTACTTTTAACTTGACATGATGTAACTACGGCTTAAGACTAATACATATTTGTAAGTGACCGATACTTTTCTTATTTCTAACACTTATAACCGCGGTAAAAATTCCGAGTCGCCAAGTCGGTGAAAAACTTGTGACTATTATTATTATCAAAACAAGCAAGATTACTCGCGCGTTGCTGCGAGGTGTAAATTTTTCGCGCGTTGTTGCGGGACACTAATTTTTTTTTCTATTTTGTGCGGGTAAATTTTTTTCGTATGTTAGCTTATTTTGCTTATGTTGTTTTTTTTCCTTAAAGAAATTTTATTTTCACGGTCTCATGTTAAAGTAGTTTGGTTTTATATATACCGGCTTACGTTTGGCCTCATGTTTAAAAGTTTTGATTTTGTTTTTTTGCTGTATAGTTTTTTTTTAGACTTAGCTTATGTTCGGGTTTTTTTATAGCGTCGTTTATTTATAAGCAAGTTATTAGCAATTTTAAGTTTTTTTTTAATTAGAAGACATTTTTATAAAAAGACGTACGTATGTCAAAGCAATACAATATTGAACTCGTTTTGTGTCGCAATTCAAAGATCCTTTCCAGAGTTGTTTTGAATTTATACAAAGAAAAAGTCGTAAAATAGTTAAAGAGTGGGAAATTGGCCGGTAGCGATGCACCTGGTTCTTTTGTTTTTATGTTGTCATACTTGTATGTTTCACGTTATTAGACGCGCCATAAACGTATGATAAGTAAAAAATGAAGTAAAAAAAAACTAAATGGGCCGTCGCAAGCGGTGCCCATAATATTTTTCCCGAATTGAATTTTGAACAGAATATTGAGTAAGAAATGTGGCCCGACATTGTTTAAATTCGTTGCAACGGGGGCTACCTTTATTCGACGGTTTTTTTGATATCCTACTTGTGATTGATTTCCCCATTATTATGCTCGTGCTTTAAATCCTGACAAAGTAAAAAAAGAATGAAAAAAAACCCAAATGGGCCGGTCCAAAAATGGGAGTCCAAGAAAAAACTTTGGCCCGATTACTGTTAAAAAATGAACAGTGTTTTAGCCCCCAAATACGACGTCGGTTCACACTTCAATTGAGTATATATATAATGCGAGAGGTATCAAATTCTTATCTTGCTTGTTCTATATATATATAACTATTAACGGAAGAAAGAACTTTACCTTGTTTGAATATGTATTCAAACAAGCAGGATTATCCGCGCGTTGCTGCGGGTCGTTAATTTTTCGCGCGTTGTTGCGAGGCATTATTATTGTTTATTTTTTTTATTTTGTGCGGGTTTATTTTTTCAGCCTCATGTTGAATAGTTTGTTTTTTTTCTTATATGGGCTTATGTGTTGGGCTCATGTTTAAAGGTTTTTTTTTTATATACGGGGTTTTTTTAATATAATTTTATGGGATTACGTATGCTTTAAATGAGAATCGCGCGTTACTGCAGGGCATTTTTTTAATTGTATTTTATGCGGGTTTATTTTTTTGGTCTCATGTTTAATAGTGCGGGTTTATATTTGCGTTAAAATTATATTTTTATTTGTTTCTATTTTTTATTTATGCGGGTTTATTTTTTCGGTCTCACGTTTAATAGTTTGTTTTTTTAATATGAGCTTATGTGTTAGGCCTCATGTCGCGGGTATTTTTTTATCAGAATAAATCAGTACTTTTGTAAAAAAAAGTTCTATTTTGTGCCAAGCGATTTTTTTTACATTGCCTACTAAAAAAAAACTAATGAGCCGGCTCAAGTTGGGAGCCCAAAAGGCCGAACATTGTAGCGTGATATTCATTTTGGGCCACTTTCTTTTTCTTTTGCTGGGCTGGCCGGCTTCTTTTCTGGGCTGAATGCGAATTTTGATATATATATTAACAAGTAGTTCTATCTATTTTTTTTCGAAATGCTTATTTTTCTCAACGCTCCATGAAGTAGCATTTAGAAGCGTTGAGTATTTAGGAGTTGTTTTACACATTATTATTACATCTACATCTACGATTGTTACTGCTTACCTACTGTGCTCACTGTTGCTACTACTTTTGTCAAACACACCCTAAATCTCAAAAATCGAGTTTTACTATAAGATCAAAGATATCCGCGCGTTGATGCGGGCGTTAATTTTTCGCGCGTTGTTGCGGGGCGTTAATTTTTTTTTTTTCGCGCGTTGTTCCGAGGTATTTTTTTTATGTTTAATAGTGTAAGTTTATTTTTTCCAGCGCGTTACTGCGGGGCGTTAATTTTTCGCACGTTGTTGCGTGTCATTAATTCTTTTTTTTTCCTTTAACTTTGTGCGAGTTTATTTTGTCGGTCTCATATTTAATAGTG
>BQNB010098088.1:5361-25236 GCA_026074375.1 Tanacetum coccineum
CTGATGATCTATGTAACTATTTCCTAAGTCATGAACGAATTATACGAACCCGTCATCTACTTAGTATCCTGTTAAAGCAACGCACCTATAAGGTAGTATGAAGACTATTACAAGGCCCCTAAGAGTACACTAAGTGCATGTGAAATATATTAAGAGTTGATCAACCATATTAGAGGGCAATGTAGTATGAAGACTGTTACCCGATGGTATCCTTTCTACACAATCAGGTTTTCCTAGACATATCAACAGCGATGCAAACAAAAGATGCTTTTCTAGGACCTAACATGCACATCCATCACAAGAAGCAACATCACTAAGATCTACATTCTAGGTTTCATACAATCATAAACAAACACAATAATAGGTTTAGCCAAGCATGTTAAAGATTCAGCAAGAACAATAAATAATCACACAACACATAGACATATTGAATGATTAAGTAAACCTTACTTGATTAAAACATGAATTACAAGAAGTACAATAGGGTTTTTAGGCCCTAAATTCGTCCCTAACAGCTGCTAAACGAACTAGGGTTTGTACCCTCTTTTTATTCTAAAGTTACACACTCAAAACCCTAAATCTGTGTTTGTATATATAAGAAAACGACCCGACGGCGCCGCGTTTTAGTCGTGATGCCGTCGTAAGTAGAATCTTCTAGATCTGCGTGTAAGTCGGTGCGGGCTAATGCCGCCATGAAATGTTGTGACGTCGTTACTTTATGGGTTGTGACGTCGTCTGGTATGTGCTTAATTACACATACCATTTTTCATTCTAAACGGACTTAAACGACTAAAAACGTACCAAAAATACATTGTATTTGTATGTTTTGCTTTTGTATTGTGTAGGATACGGATATTCAGGAAAAGGAACAAAAAGAAAGCCAAAACCAAACAAAGCCAAGCACGGGAAGGAAAGGACCAAGTCAAGTCGAAGTCTAAAGTCATCCGCTTGAAGAAAATACAACTGGAGGGGCCTAAAACTAGCCAAGCTAAAAGTTGTTTTCGCAAGATAAAAAGACAAGGGTCAAAAACTGCAAAGGGTAGAGATTGCATTTAAGTTATTATAAATTAAGGGAGGCACCATTCTTGCTACTTCCCAAAAGCCTTCTTTCCCGCCTTGACAAACCAGTTACAACTTGTATGTCGCCCCATCTTCTCCACTGCAAAAAACCACTCGCACTCCTACAAAATCATTTTCATTCCACCCCTCTATTTCCCCCTAGTTGTATAAAGTGCCATGTTGGCATCCCTTTCCATTCCCAAAGACAATTTCGATGTCTAAGATTGTTTCTCCAAAGAAGCACAAAATGTAAATTAAAGGCTGGTGATTAGCTTTAAAATCACTCACACAACAAGAACTCTTCGTTTTTGCTCTCAAAGGAATAGAAACAAGCTGGAAAGTGTCCAAGGACTTCGGCTCTATAAATAGAGGTTTTTGTTCGCTTTGAGGCATCTAGTTTTTAGTTTTTTAGCAACTAATTAGTTTTTAATCTTAGTTTAGAATTTCAAAGTAATATTCAGGCTTTTTACTTTCAGCGTATGTAACACTTTCAAAGATTATTGCAAGTTTGAAGTTTTTTTAAGTCAATTTACCAATACAGTGTTAAGTTTCTTAATCTGTATTGTTGTTTGTGTTCAAAAAGCTCTCACCACCGCTTACTTATAAAAGCTGTTTTCATTAAGTAAAGATAAAAGTTAAAGTAGTTAAGAGAAAATATGCACAAATATCACTCACTCAAATTTACCACAGCTTATGTTTATGGATGAGAAGCCAGTTCTGGATGATTTTTATTTGGCTTATGGACTCTCTCACTAGCTTGTTTTATGCGCAAGCTAGAGCTTGTAGATTCATTATTTGACCTGTTTTGTGCAATGGGTTTTTGTACGTCTCTCTCTTTTCTTACATTTCGTATTTAATGCAGAAGTGCTTATTGTGCTTTATTTATTGCTGTATTTTTGATTATAAGTAATATCGCTCTTAAGTGCTTTAATTTTGTTATTTAGATAATATAGTTTTTGATATGTTTGAAATTAAAAATGATTTTTGGGAAATTTTAAGGGCTTTTGGCTCTGTTTTGTTTTTGAAAATAAGCAGTACTAACTCCAGTTGTACTGCTGTCTTTTTTGGGCTTTAAAACTAGCTAGTATTAATTAGAACTCCAGTTTACTAACTCCAAGTTAGTACTGTTAGTTAAAGCTGTTAATACTGGTGGTTCATTTTAGCTTATTAGCTTATTTGTCATTGTAGTTTATTCTAGTTGCTTATCTATTACTAAGTACTTATTAAGATTAGGTGAACTTCTGTTTCTAGTTGTTTGTTACTTCTTGTTTCTTTGAGTTTTGATTAGTTAGCAGTATAACCTTAAGTAACAGTACTAGCTCAAAGCTAGCAGTACTAACTCCAAGTTAGTACTGGTAGTTTATACTGTTAAGTACTGTTGTTAGTACTGTTCTGGTATATTCTTGTTAATTTAGCTTAATTGCTTTTTGTATTTGCTTATTTAGAGTTAGTTTAACTTATTTGTCTGTCCTAAGCTTTACTAAGCTTATTTATGTCTTAGTGTAAAAGTTAAGTGTTTTTACCATTTCTAGCTTTTATTTTTGTTCCAGCTTATTTTCTTTGCTTATTTTTATGTGCATTTGCTTATTAGTTTTAGCATCAAATCATTCCTTGTCATATTCAAACACCAATCATCAATCGTCTTTCGATTTTCCATTTCTAGCCTCGTTGGGACATAACGACCCGGGAACACTCTATACTGCTTCCGGTTTCATTGCTCTCGCGTGATTCTGATCCTCTTTGTGTTGTATTTATACATGTTTGTATTTGTTTACATATTTGAGGGGTGAGTTCGCGCGAGTCATCGTCATGTATAGCTTGTGACGCCGTCTCCAGGCTCTGTCAGCACAAATCTTCAAGAGTCTTGGTGTTGGTCTGTAATCTTGTTCATTTCTTTTCCAAATGAGCCCAAGTCACGTGTAAATCTCTCAAATGTCTTCCAAATGAGAAATACCTGAAAAGGAACGATTAAGTACCTATTTTGAGCATAAACACACGATTTTGGAAGTGTTAAACAACCATGAAAAAGTGTATAAAATGACACCTCATCAAATACCCCTACACTTGGGATTTGCTTGTCCTCAAGCAAATGAGCTTTTCTATCTAGACAATAACAATATGAGGGGTTATTTTACATACTCTTTAAAAATATTCTACAACACAACCTTTTAGACCTCGTAATTAAAAGCACAGAAAATATATACTAGCACCTCACATAAGTGTTTGGGATTATCTCTTTCACTCGGTTGTATAATGAATTATAACATATGGGGGAAACAAAAAATCAACACTCATTACATGTTATAGCATATAAATTACCATAGGCTTGGTAAAGGATCAAACCTCCACCGCTAGGTGCAAGTATTATTCATTACTATCTAAGAGGTCTTTATAAAGGGTTGTGGGGTGTAGGTGTAAGATAACATATAATGGAAACGGAAACGGATAGGATACATTTGGGTGGTGACTTTGGGTGAATTTAGGGTGGAAGGGTTAGCTATATATTTACACGAATACACTTTGGTTTGGTTGTTAAGCCAAGACTCGGACGAAGATATACAAACTCTATACAACTCTACATCAATCTCTTTCTTTTTCTTTTCTCTTTTTTTTAATAACATGTGGTTTATAATACTTACCCCTACACTT
The DNA here is from genome assembly GCA_026074375.1 of Tanacetum coccineum. Taxonomy (NCBI): domain Eukaryota; kingdom Viridiplantae; phylum Streptophyta; class Magnoliopsida; order Asterales; family Asteraceae; genus Tanacetum; species Tanacetum coccineum. The sequence goes on from BQNB010098088.1 coordinate 9,070, forward strand.
GAGCTTTTACATGCTCGATATTTACAATCCAACTAATGACCCGATTTGAGGTGGATCAAAATAACATGGAGATCATTTGATAAATATATGGGGGTATTGACTTAACTTTCCTTCCCCATTATTCCGCAAAATAAATACTACCATGAATCCCAATCGTCCCAAAACTGTATTTACAAGGATAAGGGCTTAGCAACCGTGTACTCAATAATTAACTTGGGTTAAACACAATAATGTACTAAAGAGGAGTACATACAAGGTAGGCTAAGGCTATTTGGGTGTAACGATTGGTTTAAGGGGTGATAAACGATTGTTAAGGTGACAATGCTCTTCATTAATAATCTGGATTAACCAAAAAATTATGAGAACCGTGAAAAAACGATAGGCTCGAAGGGTTGTACTAGGGGTAATCCAGCACTAAAATGAGTGCATGCAAGGGTGTGCTAGTTATAAATGATCAAGGTGACCATCATAAACAATTACAGGTTTAAAACTAAGGTTTAATCCTAAATGCATCTTATCAAGCAAATCTAAATACTTACTATGCGGTCACAGAAAGCATCACCAAAAACAAAGTATTCTAGAATTTAATACACGATCTGTACAATTCTATGAATTTTACTAACACCAGACATTCCATAAAGGTACAGGGCAATGCATACATGGACCTGTAACGAACGGAATAACATCACGCCTGCAATCAACCTTTAACTCGACCGGGTAAAAGATAAAATCATCTTGGTTTACCAATGATTGGGTACCTAAAAAAAAAAATAAAACCCCCGAATTCTAAAGATCTAAGGGCGAACCTCACATATGGGGGTGGAATTTTGAGGGTTTTTGTGCTATTCATATAAATTCCTATCCATGAGACGCTATTAATACTCGGTTTTCGTCGGTATGTGTCATAAAAAAATTTAAATTTAGGTAAAAATCCACTCTTATGTTATGTACATATATACCCATCATTTAAGGACAAAGCAAATGACAAATGAAAGAATAGTTTCTAAGGCTTATTTCCCCCTACACTTATTTTAAACATTGTCCCCAATGTTCTCTAGAAGTACCCGTACAAACAGATAAAGGGAAAAGAAAACAAGGAAAAGAAACTAGTACTCCCTTGGTTTGCTCAATAATGGAGAAGAAACATGCGATAACTGGTTAAATCGTCATCCAAGAATCGTCTAATGGAGCTTCCTAAACTTATTCCAAGCTTCCTCTCATCAAATATAACCTGTAATCAAAGACAAAGACAACTATACCAAGCATAAAATATGCGTTTTACCAAATATACAATGTGAATTTAGGGTTCGACTAGATAAAACAGTAAAGATAGGATGAGAGAAATTTTTAAATTCGGTTTTAATGCAGGTTTATAAAAGAATATTACATATTTTAAATGTTGTACAAGTTTTATTTTCAAAAATAATTAAAAATTTTAAGTTTTCTGGACCTGGGCGTTTGACGCCGTCGGGGTTGGTGTGACCCCGTCACAAGTGTCGTAGTGACGGCGTCGCGTGTTAATCGTGACTTAGTCTTCACGTTCTGTGAAAATGAAATTTTTGTTTTTGATGAAAAATGTCATGCACTTAATTCCATAAGTTAATTCCTGTACAAATAGCTGCATAAAACCTAAGATTTCACAATTCAATCATATGACGCAAATTAATCTAAATAATTTATTAAACATGCTTGAACTTGGCTCAAAAGCCGGATAAATTCCCCTACACTTATTGTTGCAAAATACCTTTGATTGAAATTAAGATAAAGTTAAAGACAAACAAAGCATGATTACAAGAAGTTCAAACATAAATAAAAACAAACTATAATTAATTAAAACACACGAGACCTCCTAATATCGGGAAAAGGTAAATTGGGATGCTCCAAAGAAGCGCTATTCTTTATTAACGATTTCCTGTAGCTAACTCGAAGTCACACTTCTATGTAACCTTATTCCCTCCCTTTTTTTCCTTTTCGAGAGTTACATCATCGTCTTTGTTGGTGTCCAATAAGTTCTTTTGATATGGCTTTACCTGTTGTTTATTAACGATGAATTCGCTTCCTTCTTCATCTATAACCTCAATTGGCTCCATATTTCATGTCTTTTCTAACCGTAAATGGACCAAACCATCTTGACTTGATTAGTACAGGGGAATAGTCCTCAATCGGAGTTAAAGAGAAAGTACCTTATCTCGTTTTATAGTTCTTTTGATAATTTATTCAGTATCGTGCCACCTTTTGCGTTCTTTTGTCCTGTATTGAGGATAGATGATTTTAGGCGTCAAGCCGCATTTCGTCCAACTCATTAATCTGTAAGAATCGGTTTTCCCTAGCTTTAGTGAGGTCCATATTTTAGTTCTTTATGGCTCAATATGCCTTGTGCTCCAATTCGACAGGAAGGTGGCATGCCTTGCCATAGATTATCCTAAACAGGGTTGTTCCTAAAGGGGTTTTAAATGTCGTGCGAAATGCCCATGATGCATTATCTAGTTTGTAGGACCAGTCCTTCCTGATGCCGTCGTAAGTAGAATCTTCTAGATCTGCGTGTGAGTCGGTGCGGGCTGACGCCGTCTCGAAATGTTGTGACGCCGTCACTTTATGGGTTATTTGGTGACGACGTCGTAGTTATAGCTTGTGACGCGTCCGTCTTCAGGCCTCTGCGAGCAAAATCTTCAAGAGTCTTGGGTGTTGTGCCGTAATCTTGTCCTTTCTCTCAATTAGCCAAGTCACGTGTAAATCTTCCAAATGTATTCCAAATGAGAAATACATGAAAAGGAACGATTAAGTACCTATTTTGGGCATAAACACATGATTTTGGGGGTTAAACGACCTCGAAAAAGTGTATAAAATGACACCTCATCATATAATTACAATGGTTATGGGCTAATACCCTTGGGTATTAGCCGTCTTAATGAATATTTAATGTTTGGTTTGTTTTAAACTTGATTTCTTAATTTATCGTTGAAAGTTTAATTATGTTTATCACATGATACTTGTCTACGTGTTTGAATATGCGACTTGTCATTCAACTGGGTCTAGTTATGCCTAACAAGTGAACTAGATACTGGGGATACAGCTCTCCATATCATTTTTATATTACTATGGACCATAGGGATCACAAATACATAGTTTTCTATCTTTGTCTTTAAATTATGAGCTTAGTTGGACCGGCAGGTGACCCGTATGTTTCAACAAGTATGTTCTTAATTAATTGATAAAGACTTAAACAATGAACTACCAGTATGTAAAATATCGTCAAACAGTTGAGGGTAAAGTCCCGACGGGCTAGGGTTTAACAAGATCACCATTGCTTTAATCCCTAGATAGATTATAATTAAACTAAAAGGATGCTTTATGTGGAAAACGTTAATGAGAACAGGATTCAACGTGTCTAGGTCTTAGGATGATGTCCCGCCTAAGTCTTTAGAATGATATGCCGCTTCGAGATAAGTAATCATTGCACTAAACAAACAAACCAACATTTAATCAGATTTAATATGGCTAATACAGTTTTCTATCATTTGGCTTGTACCGCTCTTTTATCTTCTGATTGTTTTCTTGCATGTTTATTGTGTTTTGAATTGATTATTGTCACCATAAAACCTGTGCCAGTCTCTCAGGCTGAAAACCCCCCATTATCATTAGAACTAGGTTTAGCATAGGTTTAACAAGTAATTAGAACTAACTTAATTAGATTATTTATAAATCCTGATAGAAATAAAGGTAACGGACCTCGCTCTTAGTGTTCGACACCCTACTTACCATGAAACTCCACCCGATCGGGTACACTGCCCGTTAAAGTGTTGTTTTAGGATAAGTCGGCTAAATATAAATTTAAAACTTAGTAATCATTAAATTGACCCTACACGACAGCACATCAAGTTTTTGTCGCCGCTGCCAGGGAGTGAAAAAGTTTAACCTTTAATTTTATTAGTATTTCTAACCATTAGCTTAGAATAATTTAATTTAATTCTGTTTGTATTTAATTTAATTGTGTGTTTAAATTCTCGCATTATTTAATTGTTTTCTAAGTATCCTGTTCTGATATATCAACCGATACGCCGTATCCACCAGTTGGATATGACGTATCAACCTTTCTACTCAAAACAACGTATTGATCTCTGCAGTCTAAACAACGTATACGTTCTTTCAAACAATACGGCGTATTCTGTAACATCAATACGGCGTACTGACCTTCAACAGACCTATACGGCGTATTCAAATTAATTGAATACGGTGTATTACTCACCTGAAACATTATCAATCTCAATTCGATTTCCTGTCTTGTTTTATGTGTTCTCTCCCCTGAGGGCACATCCTACTGATTATTTAATCTTGGTTTCAGGAAAGCTAAGACTGGAACTATAACGAAACCTACAAATAACATTCAAAATAATCATGATACGGACAATGCAACATGCGAGCTTAACATTAATACCATGATTAAGATTGGCGACAAAATTATGAAAATACTACAAGACAATGCCTTTAATGGTATAGACGGGGGAGACGTTATAGACCACACTGCGAAAGTACTGGAAAGATTAGAATGAATCAAGATTCCTAATGTGGATAAAGATCAACTTCGGTTGCACGTTTTTCTAATTTCGCTTAGTGGACACGCAAGGGAATGGTGGGATAATGAGGTTAAAGGTACGATCACCACCTGGAAAGAATTGGGTGAGACGTTTTTCTAAAAATATTATCTATTATCCCATACTTGCAATAGTAAAATCCCAGACGACCTGGACAACGGGACAAATTATCTTGAATTTTTAGATTGGTTGGGATCCAAATTCAAAAACCATTGGAACATAGACCGAAGCACTAAGAATGGGCTATAGGATTTTTATGTAAGAGAATATAGCACAGAGGGATCAATAAGCAACGTTGATGAATGCGACGAACCCCACAATAAAAGCCGAAAGAAAAATTCATGTTCTGACTTGTTTTTAGGCCTTATTTGGACGCACAAAAAGGGAATGAAATCTACAATTTTGAAGAAAGTAATCAGTATTCTCCTCCAATACCAGTTCCCATCGATTACGACGTTAATAATCCAGATGAAGTATGCAAATCCAAGGAATTCAAAGTCATACGATACTCAATAGGGACAGATGAAGAATTCATTACCATCAGTCCAAGCAAATACGAGACATGGGGAAAAACCTATGGTCCAGGGTCTTGCATCTACCCGACCATATTCCACAAAAAGTTTCGCGGTATGGCTGGTGAAGCATACAAAATAACGAATGTTGAAATGAAGAAAAGGAAAAAGTCTAAACTTAAAAGAACTAGCGTGAAAGAAAAGTGCTTATCGGGAGACAACACGGTTGTTTGTTTTTAATTGTTTGAATTGTAATTTTAATTGTTTGATTGAGTCTGTCTTCCCAAACACTCAATATAGCGTATCGAACCTCTATGGATACACTGTATCGAACCTGTCTGGACGTTATCATTCTTTAATTTTTGCATTTAAATTCTATAAAACTTTAAAACATTTGTTTTTACAAGATGCAATACGGCGTATCCTTAGGTTTGAGATACGGCGTATTGACTACCTGTACAATGTGTTTAATTGTTTTCCTGCATTGTAACCATTGTATAACCGAGATAGGAATTGCACTTTTGTCTTCTAAACTTTTATTCAGGACCTTGCTGTAAAGAAATCGACGATATGGTATACTCTGAAAAAGACATGTGTTAAACTCGTACAAGCATTCTGACGCCTCGTCAACAAAATTTTGCTCAAGAACTCAAATTGGAGAATCATCCCGAGCAACATATCAGGGGAGTTCCTCGTTCTAATTCTATTTCCCATTTTCTTTAATTGTTTTATCTATACAACGAGGACGTTGTATAATTTAAGTGGGGGGATGGAGGATTAGAAAGCCTACTTGTCTTTTCTTTTACAAATAATATGCTATATGCTTAAATTATGCCAAATTTAAATTGTTTTTAGCATAACTTTTGTAAAAATTACTAGTTACATGACCTCGCACACTATAACCCTTAATACCAAATTGTGAGAATTAAGCTTATTCCGTTTCCAAACGTGTACTAAAAATTCCATAAAAATTATGAGTGTGCCGGTGATGTAGTGGACTTTAGAACTTAGATTGGTATATCACTCGAGACCACAACGATGAGTACTATGGACTTAGATGGAGTAACATGTTTAACTAGTAAATTTCTAGGAATACACCAAAAAGCCTAAATGTTGTAAAATTAACTAACTATACTGGTTAGTTAAACCTCATATAACCTTTTGCTTGCTCTCACTATAAGAGTAAAATCCCCTAGAAAAACCTGTTGAGCCATTCATGTCTTTTTCACACCAAATGTCTATTTTGTTACACCTTTACACCTTAACCTACCTTGTAGAAAAGCCTACAAATCAGACTGCCAGTTGCTTTTGTGTAAGTTTTGGTATTTCCTGTGTCAAAGTGAAATTTTCTATCTCCGGTTAGGTCGGGAAATTGCACAATGCAATGGGAAAATATGTAGCTTGTGTATTTTGCTACTTTCGCGATTATGTATTATGTCCGAAAATAAAGTGTTGAAGGAAAAATTATCCGGATGAATTATGATTGTGAAGACGGTGAAATTGCACTGAGGTTTGTTTTAATAAAAAAATAAAAAATAATAATAAATTAGAAAAATAGAAAATGCATCAAAAAGAGAGGAGGATAATTGATAGTCGGTTCGCTAAACTTAAACCGATGAAATACTTGGAAGGGTAGATTATTCATTAATATTCGGATAAAAATCAACGATGTATAGTTTTATAAAAAGTGGCCGATATCACCACTTTTGTAAAAGTATGTAAAGATTGGGATGATTGGGAAGTTAACCGTTATGGGAATGCCAACTTAGGTTGCCTTTGTCATTTCTATGGTTGAGGCGTTTGTATATATTTCAAGTCTTTATCATGGAACGACCGGGAAAAGTTACTGTAAGTGCTTAATCAAATAAATATCATATAATCAAATATAAAACACAGCAGAACATGTACCTATCAACGGATCCATAGAGTCATATGATTAATCAAATAAATAACAACAATTATTACCTTTGTAGTGTGATCAATAGAATCAAAGAACAACCTTCTCTTGTACACGATCTATCCAAGAAACCAAGTGACCAAAGTAGCTCACCTCTATGAATATTAACACTACACTTCATCGTATACCTCTTGGATGCTAGTCCTTAAACCCATAACCTTGGAATACACTTTGAATAAACAATATTCAAAGTGATAGATCAAGAAAAACAAAAACCATACATGGGTATTTTGTTTGTGCCGTGGTTTTCACAAAGGAGAGCGAGGGAGAGATTTTTGGTAATTAGTTATCAAAATTATGAGAAGATATCATGTATTTATCTACCAAAAATTTGATCTTATCCCTTCCTTCTACATCCCTTTAGGCCGACCACTTAATGGGCCCAAATGGGCTTGCCATTTGTTTTCCATGTCCAATAAACTAAGTTCATTACTTAGTTATTAGAGGCCCGATATTGATCCCGTGTTACGTAGGTTGTTTATATACCGTAAATACAATAAACACGATATATAAAGTGGTACCTCAATGTATATGTGTGTGACCCTATAGGCTCACACGTGTCTAGCCGTATAATTATTTATAGACTCAAGCATACCCAACAGCACGCCTCTTGGCACAGTCATATATCAAGTAATAATAACAAAGCAAAGGTAAGCGCGAGCAACACGCCAATGCCCCCAGATACATATGAGGATAGTTTCTTAAACATCTCATTTTAAATAGTTTAGATATCAATCATCCTTTTGTTACAGATACTATTTTGAACATTAAACATGGATCATGAGTCATTCTAATGCTTAACTATTATGTTTCTCGATATAGATATTGAACTAGATTACCAAATTAATCAAGTATCATCTTAATTACATTTGGGTGCAACCACACATACATCTGTTCAAATCATCAAGGGGTCCAATAGTATCTAACTCCAAAACATGTGGAGGAACAAATCATATTTTGATTACATGTGTCAGTTATATGTTTCGCATCCCTCCTAAAAATGGCCTTTATAGCAGCCTTGTTCAGGTCAGCGTTGAACCATATCAAAGATTGACATTCCACACACAAAAAACCTACTTGCATCTCAAGTCTGAGGATAAGAGACATAACCACTTATGAGATTCACTATTGATGCTGAACCATGTAGTGATATCTCGTAGGTTGGGTCAGTCCAATGTTCATCCAGTGAACAACATATGAGTTTGGCGGTATTAGACATTGATATTCATACCATATGAATATGACCAAAATGCTCACATTTGCCTTATTTTAATGATACTCCCAATATCCTAACTGACAATGACAAGTAGAATAAATAAATTATTCATGAATTAAATAAACATGCTAAAAGAACAACAGTGAGATGTATAAATGAAGACGATCATACCAGGTATATCAATTCATTGTTTAATACAACTGCTTAACGTTCCATTATTGGTATGTGTTTAATCACATACCTTTTCTATTATAAAAACGAGCCTAAATAACCAAAAACGTATAAAAATGCAATGTATAATTATATGCTGTTTTGTGTTTGTGTATGATGCATGGTACTGGATATCAAGAAAAGGACAAAATAAAGACAAAACCGGACAAAACCGAGCACGGGAATGGAAAGAGCACGAAAATCCGAAGCTGAAGGCGTGCCCATCTTCTACGGACCAACCCGTGCCCATTTTAATGGGTCGGGTCAGCCCATTAAAATCTATACTTATCAAACCTTAAGCCTTATACTTATTAAAAAAACCCACAAGCCCAATCCATAAGTCCTAGCCCAAATTTAAGTCAAAGCCCAATCCTTATAAACCTGATCCAGTCAAACATATCAAACACACCCAAATCATTGTTTATCTTTTTACTCCATGTCCTTCCCATTTACCCTGTGACACACACACACACGAACCAGGGTTAAACCAACCCTCTCACACGCACGTCTCTTACTTCTAGAAGCCCCTAACAAGCTCTGACATGTACTTATGCCACGCTGGCAATCCTGTGGTTTCCTATTGGCTACTATGACGTGGGGGAGATCCAAGGGTGCGTGGTTGATGGATTGTGATTGAAGGGTCAGGATTGAAGATGGGGGAGCGTCTTCAAGGCCTAGAAGGTTCTGCTCAACACTATAAATTGGAGAGCATTCACACAGTATTAGGTATCTAGGAGTAGGGTAATTTAGTGTAGTGTAGGTTTTTTTTTCCAGCTTATTTAGTGCTTATTTTTACTTTTCTGTCTTTTAAAATTGTATTTCAGTTTCAGTTCTGTAACTTTCTTCAAGTATTAATAAAATTAAGTTTTATTTTAAATTCGTGTTCAAATTCCTCTGATATGCAATTATGTTGTTTGTGTTTGGTTAATAAGCCCTTATAAGCTCAATAAGCTCACATTGCTTTTTAAGTAGTTACTTATTCAGTTAAGCCCACCTATAGCTTAACTCAATAAGGATTGTCATTTCCTTACTCGAAAATCTTCTGAATAAGCCAATTGGGATGATAAGCCAAAAAAGGAAGGGCTTATAGGCTTATTCAAAGCTTATTTTATAAGCTGGCTTGTAGATTAGCTCATTTGAGCATTAGTTTTATCCCTGTTTTAGTTGGGATTAAGGTATGTTCATTTTTACACTACTAAGCTTAATTTCAATTTCAACTTATTACTTTGCTTATTCAGTTCTTTTTTGCTTAATCATGTTTATTCTTCCTAAATTTAGTTTAATAAGTTTAGTTCATAGCTTAGAAATTAATTTCCTTGAGTTTTGGTTAAAACTGCTTTATGTAGCATAAACTGCTTATCTTTGTTGCTTGATAGTTTTAGTGCTTATTTTCCTTAAATTGTACTTAATTGTCATTTAATTCTAACTTTCAACATCTGTTTTCACAAATCAAGGCTTATTCAAGCCTGTCTTAGCTTAAATATTTGGAAAATCATAGTCCTAAAAGGTGTTGCACAAAGCAATTTTAAACTTATTAAAACTGCATGTGTAGGGTTTTTGTTGTCAAGTCCAGGTTTATAAATGTTTTTAAATTAGTCTAAGAATAGTTTAATCTGTGTTCAGCTTATTTAGATGCTTATCTAGTCTAAAAATGTCCCAATCAGTTTTAACAAATGAAGAACAGTTTCTCAAAACTGCCATTTTCTTAATGCTTATTCAGCTTATTTTCTTATTCAAACATCTTAATTCCAGCTTTTAGATGTTATTTGAGTGTTAATCTGAATTTGTTTTAAGTTTTTAAGCTTTTTCTCTTAGCTTAACTGAACTTAATTTTAGCTAAAAGTTTGTCAAAAGTCCTCTATAGTCTTTCTATGTCTGCTGTCTATTGCTTTGTCTATATGCTTCTTAGAGCTCTTCACAGCTATTTGCTTGCTTATTTCTTTACCCTTATGCTTATTAGGTCTTGGTCTAAATCTGTTTTAGCTTTGAGTCTTTTAATTTTTGCTTTTTGAGTCTTAAATTAAGCTTAAATTCTGTCATTTTATATCTAAAAGCCAATAACCAACAGTTAGTCTGAGTCATTTTCATCTACCTTTTTCTATGCTTATTTCTTCTCCATTTTGCTTAGTTCTTTTTTACTTGAGTTATTAGCATATAGGCCTTTAGTTGTTTTCATTTTTAGCTTATTTCTTTTGCTATTTAGCTCTTAAGGTTAGCTTCAAAAGTAGTGGTAATCCCTGTTTGGCTATTGTAAGTGGTTCTGTTTTCTAGCCTGCATTGAACTATCTTCTTGTTTGCATAATTATTCAATACCTTTAGAAAAGGGAGTGTCTTATGAGTTCCTTTCGGAAGGAATCAGCTTAAAGCTGTTAGCTTCTCATTGAGACTTTGTATTTCTTTGACCGTTTTGTGTGGCTTTAGGTCAGAGATTGCCTTCACCTTTGAGGGGTTAGCTTTGATTTCTTACTTCATAATGAGGTACCCTAGAAATGGACCCTTTTCCACGCCAAAGAAGTAATTCCCGGGATTGAGTTTCATATTAATTACCCAGAGCTTGTCGAAGGTCTCTTGGAAATCTACTAGCATGTCTTCTTCCAAGTCATTTTTTATTACCATGTCATCAACGTGGACTTCAAGGTTTCGCCCGATTTGATTGCTGAACACCGTATCGACTAGTCTCTGGTATGTAGCCCTTGCATTTTTTAAACCGAATGGTAGCTGATAATTTTTGAAACTAACCTTTTGATTCGATAATTAATATATAGTATATATATATAATATATAACTAAATAATAATACCAAATAGTAATAGTATAGAGAGTATCCCGTTTGATATAAAAATTGCTTGAGGACAAACAATATTTTATCTCCCGGATGTCATATCCTGACGAGAGATGAATTTGAAATCCACGAAAGCGTTTTGTTTGATGCTTGAATATCGAATATTTTTTTTTGTTCTAAACTAAAAATTTAATTAAACTATTAAAAAACTAGATATCAAATAGCGAGTAATTAAACGAAGAATGATATATTATAAAAGATATGCTTGCTAAGTGTATTGACTAAATCCTTAAGTGTGAATTAAACATACAATTAAGTCCTTATTGATGAACCAATACCTTTTTAACAAATTCTCTTCTAACAACGTTGGCTTATATTGAAAACAACTCTTATTAAGATATCGATTACTAAATTATTACCTAATTATTCTTACGGCTTTTTCCCGCTCGAATACCTTAAACAATAATTTAAGTAGTATAAAAATCACTAATCAATATTTTCTCCTCTGCAACACTTTGACAAAAGTGTTGCATATTAGGGTAAAAGTGTTGCTTTAGATCTAAGGCAACGGAGCCTAAGGCAACACTTGAAAAAGTGTTGCACTAGACATTATACAACATTTTTTAGGCCTAATACAACACTTTACGAGTGTTGCTTTAGCCCCATTTTTTAGTAGTGTTATTAATCAGACTTAATTCTCTAAACAATTTAACACTTAACAAGCATATATAAAAATCTACTCACTACACATATTAATAAAACTAACACTAATCAACAAATTAAACATTTTTAAACTAAATAATAAGCTACAACTACTAATAAGAGAAAAAGAAAAGAAAGAAAAACCCGATTGAAGAAAATGGAGACGAATTTAAACCACCCGATCTTATAAACTTAATTAAATACTAAAGATTAAAACTTTATTAGTTTTATGACTACTTAGTTAATAAAGCTACAAACTTTATATACTAAATAGCCCTAAAAACTAAAAAGCTTTAAACTTTAATAGTAAAATAAGCTTATAAGACCCATAAGCTCCTTGCCTAAGTGTTGGATAGATTTCATCAATATTAAAACAAACAAGGGTTAAGATGAACAAGATAATAATAAGCTACTATGACAAAATAAGCTAGATTTTATTCTAAAGACAATAAGCTAATAAAAAGATGAAAACTTTAGATCTAAATCTACTTGAAACTAAGGTGTTCAATAAAGTGAACTCGGATCAGGTATATTTAAGGATTTAGATCTAAGAAAAATAAGCTAGAATTAAAAACTAAATTTTGTAAAAATAAAACTAGATTAAATCTATATAAAAAAACTACTTTTGAAATAAAAACTAGAATAAGATAAGAAGCTATTAAGGCTTTTTCGAAGAAAGGATGAAGAATGTAAGCTTATAAATAAGCCATTTCTCAAATAAGCTATAAGTAACCTTTGAAATAAGCCCTAGCTTAATAAGCTAAAAGAAAAACTAGTAAGGTTTAGAACTTTATGACTAAATAAGCTAAATAATAAGCTCTCGGGGATAAAGGTGCTCAAGACTTAATGAATAAGTCGAGTAGGAGACTCATGACACCTTTTTTAGCATTCGAATCGAGCTTAATCAAACAATAAGCACTTTTGAAAAAGAAAAGAAAAGAAAAGAGATTAAAAGATGAAATAAGCAAAAGCTTATTTAGATCTATAAGCTTAGATTCAATCAAATAAGCTAAAAGCAACAAACTTTATGCTAGAAAATAAGCTAAAAAGACAAGATCTATTATTTTTAGATCTAATCCACCCGAAACCAAGGTGTTCAATCAAGTGAACAAGAGACGGGTATATTTAAGGATTAGATCTAAAAACAATAAGCTAGAAAAATAAGCAATCGAAAATAAGCTAAAATAAGCTCACTCGAAAAGCTCTAAATCAAAAACAATATAAAATAAGCTAGTCTAAATAAGCTATAAGCATGAGCTTATTTGGAAATAAGCAAAAGAAGAGAAAGAGTAGAAGAATAAGCATAAAAAGAAAATAAGCATTAAGAAATAATAAGCATTAAATAAAAACCAACCTTAAACATCTTCATTAATAAGCTCAAAATCTTGATTACAATAAGCTAAATAAGCTATAAAAGCTTTTACAATAAGCAAACTAATAAGCTAAAAGACATAAAAATAAGCTACACTACTCCTACACTATATTGAAAATAAACTAAATCTAACACCCCTTTCAAGCTGCTGTGCGTGTGAATTTATAGCCCAAAGTAGGTGGGGGTATTTTCGTCATTTCAAGTCATCCACCAACCATATTACAAGATCTGAGGGTATTTTGGTCTTTTTGCCATCCACCAACCGCCTCATTATTGCCACATGATTACCTCGGACTGACACACGCCTACCTCGGACTGACACACGCAGAATGACACGTGTCATGCTCTGATTGGCCATCCGTCGCCACCTCGTACTGCCACCTGACATTCTCTGCCACCTCGTACTGCCACCTCGGATGAACAGTACCTCGTACCTGCCACCTGACACCTAATCATTAGAAGGCCACGTGTCACCACCTGAGTGGTGCCACGTGGCTTGCCAGCCGTCACCGGAGCCACCACCGGACCACCGGTCAACGATGGCGGACGACGGTCAACGGTGGTCAACCACCGGTCAACGGTGGTCAACCACCGGTTAACCATCGTTGACCGCCAGTCAACGGCGGGTCAACAGTTGAGTCTGGATCGGGTCTTGGGCCGGGTCGAGTCGGGTCATGGGCCGGGTCGAGCCGGGTCATGGGCCGAGTCGGTTCGCCACGTGTCAGTGCCACGTCAGCATGTGGGACCCACTAGCTGACGTGTCATCCGACTTGGCAGTGCCATGTGGCGCTGACGAGGCGTGAAGGGGATAAACCCCTCTGCAGGTATCGAACCCATGACCTTAAGGTTTCAACCTTAAGGGGCACCACTTTGCCAACTATGCTAAGCATAGCTTTATTTATAATATGGGAAATTTAATATAAAACCCCTTCTTAATTTGGTCGAAGTTAATTTAATTAGAAAGGTTCAAACAGGGACGAAAAATGTTCAAAATAAAAAGGTTCAAATATGAAAGGCCGGGTCTGTTGGACTCGTAATTTCATGCTCTTTCCAATGGTGTGATCGAGGAATATTCACGACTTCGTTTGAACCTCGATAAACGTGAAAACGTCATCGAAAGTCACCCGAAAGTTACTGTTTTTGCTTTGTTTTTAATCCTTTGTACCGGTAAGACATAAAAACACAATACAAACATATTTGCAACATATTTATCCATATTTTAGTGTTTTAGTCCGTTTATTAGCATTTTCCGGGGTACAAATGATGTGTGTTGTACACATCACCTTTAAATATACAAAAAATTATAAATATTATAAATATATAATAAGGATAATTATCAAGAAAATCAATGAAACCTGAAGTAGTATATGATATTCCCGGGTCGTTTATCACCAACGAGGTGTGAAATTGACAGTTACGTATCTGGTTTGACTTTTGGATGCTTGAATAACAAAGATTAGTTTGGGTTTTCTAAATCTACGGGAAATTATGAAATTTTAAACTAAGGAGTACTTAAATCTATGGGAAAAACATAAAAAGGCACGGGAATTTAAACCTAAAACTACAAAAAAGCATAAAAAGGCAAATGAATGACTTAAAATTCTACGGGAAGCATAAATAAGGCATAAAAGGAAACCTAAGTCTAAGGGAACATGAAAATTAAGGCAATTAAACTTAAAACACGAAAACGAGAACGGAAATTAAAAACGAACGCGACTTTAAATTATCGAAATTTAATCCTAAATTGATTTTTAACTTTTATTTAATCCTAAGTGACTAAAAAGTAAGAACAAAGAAAACTAGACCAAAAACGAAAGCTTTTAAAGTTAAAAACGCGAAGAAAACAAGAACGGGATTCAATCCCGTTCTTTAAAAAATCAAAATTTTCAAATTTAACTCTACGAAAGCAAATTTATTTTTCCTAGGTCCTACATAATAAAAGAAAATTTTAAAAAAAAGAATTACATTTTTTTCATTTTTATTTTTTTTATTATGATTTAAAAACAGTTTTAATAAAAATAAATGTTTAAAAATAGTAAACAAATTTATAAAAATCTGGAAAAATGCAAAAAAGTACTTTAAGCAATGAAGAATACAGGAGAAATAAGAACTCTAAAAAAGAACTAATAAATAAGCAAGAAATAAGCAAATAAGCTAGACAAGCTAAACTGCCAACACCCCTTTATATATTATATAATGCAAACATGTAATGAAAAAGTCCCAAGGGCGTGTTGGCAGTAGAGATTGAGTTTGAGGTGCTGAGTATGCAAGGGGGAGGTCATAGGTTCGAACCCCATGCCTCACCCTTTTTTAAAAACATTTTTTAATTTTCTCTTTACACACTTAAAGAACAGACAAGAATAAGCATTTTTAAAAAAAAACAACTCTTGATAAAACTTAATGGATAAGCTGAAAAAGAGCTGAAAAGGGGGACAGTTTGGCTTTTTATGCTAAAGGCTTAAAGGAGCTCAACTGTTTGCTTTTTTTAAAGGGTAAATAAGCTAAGGGAAAACAACAATAAGCTAAAGCAGAATAGCTACTATACCTATTAAGCTAGCATAAGCAAAATAAGCCAGAGACATAAGCTAGAAAGGCAAGAAATGGCAAATAAGCACCTATGACCAAAAAGCAAACCAAACAGCCTAAGGGGCATTCTTTGGGCTTATTTTTTAGCAGCTTAAAGGACCCTTAAGGGAATGGAACTTATACTAGCTTAAAGATTAGCTTATGGGCTATAAGAATAAGCAAAGACAAAACAGTTTAAAACAAAGATAAGCTACAAAAAGGGCTTAAGAAAAAGACTTGTTCACACAGTACATGCTGAT
>BQNB010098089.1:0-25236 GCA_026074375.1 Tanacetum coccineum
GGCAATAAATATATATAAGTGGTGTTTAACTATGTGATAAAATGGGTCGAAGCTCAAGCACTTTCTACAAATGATGCTTTGGTAGTGATTATTGTTTGCTAGATTTGGGGTTCTTAAGGCTTTGATTAGTGATCGGGTGACACATTTTTGTAACTTTCAATTAGAAAAGCCTTGCAAAAATACGGGGTGACTCATAAATTATCAATGGCATACCACCCTCAAACTAATGGACAAACTGAAGTAACCAATAAAGCTATTAAACGTATCTTGGAAAGGTCAGTTGGATATAACCCGAAGAATTGGTCTGAAAAGCTCAACGCCTTATTGTGGGCATTTAGAACCGCCGACATAACACCTACAAGATGTACACCCTTTAGATTGGTTTATGGTAAAGCTTGTCACCTACTTGTAGAGATCAAACTTAAAGCATATTAGGCACTAAAACAATTTAATATGGACCTTACGACTCTAGCTAAAAACCGTTTCATGGAACTTAATGAATTGATGGAATTAAGAGACGGAGCATACGAGAACACCCGAATCTATAAGGAAAGAACTAAGAAATGGCATGACTCTAGGCTCAGCGAGGATAAAGACTTTAAAGTTGGAGACAAGGTCTTGTTATATAACTCTCGATTAAGGATGGATCCTGGTAAGCTCAAATCAAAGTGGTACGATCCAAATGTGGTAAAAACTTTGTATCCGTATGGGACCATAGAAATCATCAATAAAAATGTAATTAGTTTTAAAGTCAATGGAAAAAGGTTGAAGAATTACTACGATGGGCATATTGATACGGAAAATAAAGAGGTCGTCGAATTCGAAGAAGATACGACGTAGTGCTGAAGAAAAGTCTAACTTAAAGACTTCGCTGTAAAGAAAAGTACTTCCCGGGAGACAACCCGGACTGTTTTTAATTTGTTTTATAGAGTCTGTCTTCCCAGACATTAATACGACATATCCGACCCACACCATATGGCGTATTGAATGTCTGGACGTTATTAGTCATTTATTTTTCTGCATTTAAAACATTATTGTCAGTTCTGTCTATACGGCGTATTGATTATATGATACGGCATATTTGGCAGACTGACTTGTACTCAGATACCTTTTATAGGTTTCATACGGCGTGTCCTGGTTTTAGGATACGGCGTATCGACTTCCTGTACAATTTTTATTTTTTGTTTTTTATTTTTATTAACCATAAAATACCCGAGATAGGTTTGCATGGTTTTCTTATATCTTACACAGGACCTCAATGAAATAAATCGACAACATTGTTGAAGTGTTTATAATCTAGAATCTTATGTGTGTTGTAGTCATACTAGTATCCAGAACCATTTACAACATACATTCTTGCTCAAAACTCAACATGAGAATCATACCGAGCAAATATCAGAGGAGTTTCTCATTCTAATTCCATTATTCTCGTTTTAACTATTATGTTTATACAACGAGGGTGTTGTATAATTTAAGTGGGGGAGAGAATTAGAACACTACAAGTCCTATTTTTCACATTAATATGCTTAAATATAAAAAATCGAGCATACTTTTGTGAAATTACTGGTTACATAACCTGCACACAAGACTCTTATTAGATATTGTAAGGATTTAGCCATACCCGTTTTTGAATATTTACCAAAATCCCACAAAAAATATGAGTGCGCGAGTGATATGGTAGACTTTAGAACTTGGCTTGGTATATCTATTCAAGACCACAATAATGAGTACTATTGATTTAGATGGAGTAACTTGTTTAAATTGGTAAATTTCTAGGATTATAACCAATAAGCCTATATATGTTGTGCTATTAACTAACCACACCGGTTAGTTAACCCCCTTATAAACCCTTTATTTACTTTAATTTTAAGAGTAAGATTCCCCTAGAAAAACCTATTTAACCATTTCTATTTTCACCAACTATTTGTTTCGTTACACCTTTACACCTTAACCTATCATGTTAGATTAAGTCCATTTATCAGTTGCTAGTTGATTTAGTGTAAAATATGTATTTCCTGTGTCTTGTGTTATTTTCTATCTCTGGTATGGTTGGGAAAATTGCACATTGCAATGGGAATGTAACAGTAGTTAAACTCATGTATTTTTACTACTTTAACAATTATTGGTATATCCGAGTACGAAGAATTATGAAAGAAATTATCCGGAGTCATTATGATCGTAAAGATGGTGAAATTAGACCAAGATTCGTAGTGTATCATTTATGTTTAAAAAAACAAAAAAAAGTTAGAAAGTTGCTGCAAAAAAGAGGAGGAAATTATGGAGACAGTCGGTTTGTTAAAGCTTAAAACCGATGATATTATTTGAAGGATCGATTATTCGTTGATACGTGTTATAAATCAACTATGTAAAGTTTTGTATAAAATGGTAGATATCGCCACTTGTCTTTGTAAAAGTATGTATAGTATGGATGATTGGGAGTTGACCGTTACGGGAATGCCAACTAAGGTTGTTTTTGTTGATCTATGATCAAGACATTTGTGTATATATTTCTGTGTCTTTATCATAGGAACGATCGGGAAAGTATATATCAACTTGTATGTTATTTGTTTGGACTTAATCTATTTGTTTTGTATATTTTATTTTACAATAGTTATTTCCTTTTCCTAATCCCTAACCATTAGGTTTTACTCGAATGAGGATGCGAGCAATCACATGTGTCTATTCCGTCGTTACGGCCATGTATGTGTGATTTTGTCTGTCTTGTTGGTTTATTACTTTTTGGTGAAAGGATTAGAAGATCCACACCCTATATCACTCTTCGTCCTAACCCTTGGTTTTACTCGAGTGAGGGAATTAAATGCAATCATGTATGTCTATTCCATCGTTATGGACGTATATATATGGTTTGTCGCCCTTACTGGTTTACGACTTTTGATAAAGACTACTAGTCCTATTCTTTAGATTATTCGAGTTAAGGTTCGAATACAGTCATATGCGTCTATCTCATCGTTATGGGTGTATAAGAGTGATTTTGCCATCTTTTCTAGAATATTGGTATTGGTAGAGATTGGAAAGAGTGATCAAACCCTTTAAGCTTTTTTAAACCTAATTTACCTTTATAAACTTGTTACTCCTTAGCTTTAGTGGTGGAGATGTGTATCCTTGCCAAGCCTATGATAGAATACTCATCACGACCGAGCAATTAAGCGAATTAGTTACATATTACCACATAGATTAGTTGAGTGATTTGAGTGTTTTCATCTTCCTATTTCGTGAGGTGTTTGGTTGTGTACATGTAATTAATCAAATAAATCCTTAACGGAAAAAATCCTTAGGGATACATTTTTATAAACTTCTAAAGGCTACTTGAGGACAAGTAGGATTCAAGTAGGATTCAATGTCACTTTTATAGCATCATTAATCCCATGTAAATTACCCATTTTGTATAATTATTGCAAGAATTGTTACTTAATCGTTTATATTTGAGAATTGCAGTAATTATGGAGTACTTGGTAAAGATTAGCTAAAAGACACACATTCTGGAGCTTAAACGAAGAAATATGAAGAAACTGACTCTGACATCCTATACGCCGTATCCATCAAGGAAGATACGGCGTATATGTGCCTGCACTTCACAAGAAAACACAAAGATACAAAATCCAATATGCCGTATCCAAGAGACATCCATACGCCGTATTCAATATAAACTAATAAAATATTCTGGAAGATATCCAACATGGTCCCTACTCCAAGATACCCTCGATACGCCGTATCCAACTCTATCGATACGTCGTATCGACCAAATTCCAGACAGTATAAATAGAAAACCTAACATGGGTTTTCAGTGTGCTTGATCATATTTTCGATACCTTAACCACAAAAGTTAATTTTCAGAAGACAAGAAGAGTAGAAGAGGTCAAGCAAAGCTACTAATTGCATAGGAAACACCTTGTAATCTCATATACTCTTGTAATCGTTCGATTTTTGGTATTATTCGTTTAACTCGGTTAGTTTACATTGGTTGGATTATTACTCTTGTATTGATTATGATGATTAAGGACTAATACCCTTGGGTATTAGCCATGAGTATAAAGATTTAAATGTTTGGTTTGTTTATATCAACTGCTTAATTTATCGTTGATTGCTTGTTTATGATTATCAATTTATACTTGTTTACATGCTTTTGTATGCGACCTGTCATTCAACTCGATCTAGTGATACTGACGCTAGATGCTAGGATGGCTCTCCATATAGTGATTTATATATCTAGATCAATAGGATCACAAATAATTCCATATCTTTGCCTTTAGATTACTGAGCTTAGCTGGACCAGCAGGTGAACCTGGGATTAACGAGTATGTTCTTAGTCAAATGGTAAAGACTTAGATAGTGGACTACTAGTATATAAATTTCCATTAAGCAGTAAGTAGGTAAAGTCTCTGTGAGCTAGGGTTTTAACAAGAACACCATTATTAATCTCCTAAGATAGATTATAATTAGTAAATAAGATGCTTTATGTGGATGCGTTTAATTGTGACAGAATTCTACGTGTCTAGGTTTTAGGAAGAAGTACAGCCTAAATCTTAGAATGATATGCCGCCTCGAGATAAGCACTCATTGCACCAAATAAATAAACCAACGTTTTAATTGGATTAGTCATGGTTAATACAATTTTCTTATATTTGGATAGACTGCTCTTTTATCTTTTGTTTGTCTGCTTGTGTTATTGTGTCTTAAATTGATCTAAGTTACCACAAAACCCGTGCCAGTCTCTCAAACTGAAAACCTCCCCTTATCCGTTAGAATTAGGATGAACATAGGTTTAGCATAGGTTTAACATAAAATAGAATTAACATAGTTTAAATTAACTTATTTTAGATAAACAAAATATTGATAAAATAAAAGATTAGTTCCCGTTCTTAGTGTCGACACCCAACTTACCACAAAACTCCATTTGATAGGGTACACTGCCCGTTAAAGTGTTGTTTCAGGTAAAGTCCGCAAAATATAAATTTAAAACTTAAAAACATAAATAACACCTACACGATGACACATCAGTGTCACTCAAATAATCAAGTTACTATTATATCAAATCTATTTTGTTTATCAAATAACGTAAGCGGATTTCTCCAACCAAACAGTAAAGATCATAGACAAATCTTTAGAACTATATAGTACACAACGGTTCTTTCGACCTATATCGTTATGCGTATACAAGAAAAGTTATTATGAAGTACGCTGTACTTCACCCCTTTTATGGCCAAATGTCGTCTCTATTTATAGGCCATAAAAGGGGTGAAGTATAGCGTACTTCATAATAAGTACGGCGTACCTTGGCTTATGTCGGTTCTAAATCATTAATGCTGAGATGAAGTGCGGCGTACTTATATAATGAAGAATACACGTTATCTAATCACACATACAATCTTAACAAGAAATCATAGAAAGAGAAAAAGCAGTTGGACACTTCTAGAGAGAGAAACAAAAGAGAGAATATTAGATTAATGAAATGACCAACACCCTCTCCAAGGCATGAAAAGGGTGCATATATCCCTTACATGGCTGGCCAACCCATGGGCTTTCCATTGGCTTGGCCCGGTTAGCTTACTAAAGTTCCAAATATTATCTATGAACTATGTTTTACATATTAAGGAGTGACCGAGTCTTTTCTTAATTTCTTATATTCTCCCCCTAAGGGAGGTCACTCCAATTTACAAAATCTTAAGCTCAGCAAGCTTTCCAAGAATGTCTTCAATCTTTGCTCGTAGTCTTGAATCATTGTCTTTGTCTTGTGATATGTATAGTGATCTTTTGACTTTAGGCTTGAGCTTGTTCCTTTAGCTTGACTTGTATATGGTCTTGAGCTTCTTGAGATCTTCAGCCATACATCCTCTCTTTTCATCATCTTGTAATCCTATGCCTTCTTGTTATCTTGTGACTTTTAGACCAAGATGCTCATACTTTTATCTTGAAAGCTTGTATAATCATCTTTCTTGAAATTCTTTAACTTTAACACTTCATCACTTCAAGGAAGACGTGCGGTATCAGAGTAGCGAAAGTCTTTTAAAACATGTACTTAAGCTTTCATAATGTCTTTACATATGTCAGTCGGGTATGAGCATGTGGCTATGAATCTGACTTGTCTTGGACTAGTTGTTGCCACCTTCGGGAATACCTGCAGGTTTAGGTTAGTGATAATCAATAGATATGGATGAAAGTGTCTTTGTCACTTCATCGAATATGGTTGCAATAACCAAGGTTCCCCGTTATTCAGTATAAATATTTTCTGTGATCAGGTAGAATTCAAAAGAATCTCCTTGACAGGGTTTCACAATTGTACTAGCCGTTCTCATTACTGGAGCGTCTCAAAGTAGACAACACGGTATGAGTAAACCAGTGAGTTACTATCTCACCGATTGAATCTGTTAGTGCAAATATTACAATATTTAATCTATACGATCTCTTTATGTTTTGGGGATGACAAACATGTAATTTGTAATACATAACGTAAAGTGTGCAAGTTACTCGTAATCACAAATTATCAATGCATACTTGCATCAACATCTCTCGACGTCTCAAATCTACATCAACATCGACATTTGTTTGCACCCAACGTAAATCACGTAAGGTATGTACAAATAACGTTAAACTTGTAGAATGATCAAAGAAATAAGTTTTTGTCTTAAACTTTATATATTTTTAAATATAAGAAAACTATTTCTCAAAAATTATTTAGACAAATTATTTTTAAATTATAAAGAAATATTTTATTAAGTAATTATTTCAAAATTCAAATCTAGCCATTTCCCCCCCCAAACAAGTGTCACTTTCACCAGAAAGTTTGTCACCACAAAAAGATAAAAACAGGAGCGTCTGTCGGTGCGGTCCCTTAAATAGGCCGGCGGCCCCCTAATATATCTGGGACCTCCGTTTCCTGACAGGCTGTTTTTCAACTCCTATAAATAGTGGATCACCTCTAACTATTTTAATAACCCTTTTGCATAATTTTCTTTCAGTTCTTTCTCTCTTTAGATCTCACTAAATCTCTCTAAAATTTTGATCATTCAACTTAGTTAATCTTGTTTAAATGTGACCAAATTTTCTATCCTTTCCTCATTTCCTCAAGTGCAAGAGAAGAACTTCGGTCATCTTTAAGATCCGAAGTTATGTAGTCTAGTTAGTTCATTTGTAACATATAGATCGAGTCCATATCTTCCAATCTTTAGTAGTGTGTACATCCAAAATGATGTATATATTTGGTTGGGTTGATTGTGGGTTGGTTAGTATTTTAGACCTTAAAATACATTGGTGAAGTGGTGGATTGGTTCTAGCTAAGATTAGGACTCGACATCTAGCTTAGTGTCAGAAAATAATGTAAGCGACGCGGTTTATGTGTTTAGGCCATAAAACACAAGGTTTGTTATGTTGGGCCATAAAACATAACGGGTTTGGTTGTACCCGAAGAAGAACTCGACATCTAGCTTAGTGTCAAAAAATAATGTAAGCATTGGTATAAGGTTTTCTCCGCCGAAAGGGAGCTTGTTGATTAGTGAAGTAACTCTCGAGTTGGATACTCGGGGAGTGGAGTAGGGCGAAGAGGAGCTTCATGACCGAACCACTATAAATCACCGTATTGGTTTGCATTTTCTTTTACCTTTCGCTTTAGTTATTTCTTTACATTTACCGTTTTACTTCTATACTTGCATTGTGCTTATGATTGTGTGAATGGTTGTGTATATATTGTTAGTTAAGGTTGTGTACTACTTTGTAGTTAATATTGTGGTTGAGTTTGTATTATTAAGATACGTGCTAGTTTTTGTAAAACCTATTATCGACACTTCTCATATTACGTCTAACTTGATTGGCGATTTGATACTAAAGATTTAAAGTTTTTAAATGAAAATGTATTCACCCCCCTCTACGGTTTCCACATAAATTAATGATAATTATGGGGAAACGAGATTTGTTGACCTAATCTAGAATCTATTCGCAAAATTTATTACTACATTTAGTTTTAATTGATTATTGACCCAATTTTGAGATTATTTTTTAGTAATTTATTATAGATTGATTGTTGACTGAATAATTGAATAATTTATTATAATTCTTCATTTCGAAATGTTATAGGTAACGTCCCAAGGAAATTCCGCTCTTCTCTTCCACTCTTTTGATCAACTTCGAGATGATTCAGATCTCCAACTTGGGTGAACAGTGTTTTTTAATAAAAACGAGCGACAAGGACCGAAGCTCTCCTCTTATCACTCATCGCCAATAAGCCTCCCAAGTCCCTTTTAGCCCAAGCAAGGAAATCTCATTATAAGGATTTTTCATTCGTTGTTGGGATTGTCTCTAGAGTTGATATCTACCCATACCCTAAGCAATCTATGTTGCTCCAATAGAAGAAATTGCCAATCAGGTTACTATCTGTTGCCTTTTGTTTTGATATTTTATTATTATTATGATCTATACACGAATGTGGTGGACAAAGACAAGCAGTGAGATTTTCATGAATTAATCCTTTGTTGCGGGTTGATTTACGGTCTTTGTCTTTGTAAATCAACCCGTAACAAAGGATTAATTAATGAAAATCTCACAGCTTGTCTTTAAGGTCAATAACCCTAATTAATAAAATTAAGTATTCTTAACTTAATTTTTTCTTTTTAATGAACTCTATTTGACTAAAAAGTAGTTTAAAGAAAAACCTTAGAACAAAAACGGACGTAAAAATGGAGCGTTTTTTTAAAAACGAAAAACGAAGAACGGGAGCGACGAATCCCGTTCTTTTAAAAAACGAAAATTTTTTGCTAATTAGACCCTACGAAAGCAAAACTAATTTCCCTATAAAACTTTTTGATAAAATAAATTTTTCTAAAATAAGATTTATATTTTTTTGATTATTTTTTATTTTTTTATTTGATTTTCTTTAACAGTTTTTAATGAAAATAAATGTTTAAAAAATACTAACACGAAACTATAAAAATTCTAGTTTAAATTATTGAAAAAAGATATATACTACTTAAAACTAGGAAAAATAAGCTTATAGTCACAGCTTATAAAATAAGCCACAAAATAAGCTGGAAACAGAATTATAAAGCATATAACGACGAAAAATGTGTATAAAGTTAAATTATTGCAAGAGTTTATGAAAAAGACCCAAGGGCACAGCGGTTAATGATGTGGTGTGTGTGGTGTTATAAAGTGTTGAGGTCAGGGGTTCGAGCCTTGCTCACCCCCGATTTCCACTTCCCCTTTTTTTTTAAAAAGGGAACTTAAAAAAACAAAAGTTGTTAAGCACTTGAAAATAAGCATTTTTAATAAACGAAACCTTTTTGTGAAAAGCACTCTAAATAAGCTGTTAAACAGTTATAAATGCGACAGGAAAGTACTATAGCTACTTTTTTTTGGTTTTTCTTAATCTAAATAAGCTAGGAAACCTTAATAAGCTAAAATAAGACTAAATAAAGCTAGATAGCTAAACCTAAAGCTAATGAGCTAAATTTAGACTTAAAAATAAGCATCTAAATAAGCTAGGGAACGACTAAATAAGCACTTATGAAAGATTAAAAACCAAACAGGCCTATAGCTACTTTGAGCTTAAAAAATAGCTAGCAAAAGAAGTACTCTATAAAATAAAACTTGGTTTTTCTAAAACTTGGCTTAAATTCTACTAGAAAGAAAACGCTTTTCAAAGACGCTTTAAAGAATAGAGCGGGGGTTATTATCAAGGGGCATGTTAATTAGGCTGTTTACAGAAAGTGGCTTTTTAAAAAACCCAAAAAAAAATAAAAAAAAAAAGCTAGGTCTCACTACTTTGCTTGCACACAACTCATTTTAAGCCTCATTTTCAAAACAAAAACTGTTTTAGAAAGCTCATGATATGTAGAGCTACTTTTGATCCAGCTAATTTAACCAATAACACTAAGACTTCTAAATTAATGATCAAAACAGCAAACTCAAAAACAAGAACTTTAAAAAAAAATCAAAATTCTAATTCAAGCTAGAAATCATCAATAAGCTAAGACAGAAGTGAGCTTGTGAAAACTTAACAAACCATATGTAAGCTCATTAGTCTAATCCATAAAAAAAACTCTATAACGCTAAATTTTGCTAATTAGAAACTAAGAATATCTTACTACTATTTTTGGCTTTTTAGAAATTTTTGTGAAAATTTTAGCTAATTTACTCTATCATAAGCTATAAATTTTAAAATAGCTTCTAAGCCTAGATTACTAAATGTGTAAACCTAAAAATCACTACTTAATTTTAACATTAAATCCTAACTTAAGCTAACTAAATTTTGATCAAAGTGATTGCGTAGGACTGCAGTACTTACTGCAGTACCTATCTGATGCACTTAGCTAAAATGGGTAAAACCCAAATGCAGGTGACCTTAATGGTCAAGAATGCATTGCACACTCCAAATAAGTGTGAATAAACACAACACAAACAAAAACCAAGCTCAATGAAGCTTGGATCAAAAATCACTAGCTAGCTTAAGTCAAATACCTCCCCTGGTGCACAGCTTATAGAATCAACCTTAACTTGTTAGATTTTGAAAACTAACTTATGAAAACAACTTTTCTACTGGATTTAAATGATAATGGAACTAACTCAAGCAAATTATACAACTCAGTTTGACTTTAAGGAGTCAAACACCACTAAACCAAACACTCCTTTAACATACATGACATTCAATTTAGCAAATGAAATTTCAATTAAAGGCTCAAGACTTAATAACCAGACAATAAACAACTTATAACAAGACTAATAAGCAATCCAAAGCATTAAATAAGCAATAAACAATAAGCTATACTAATTAAGCTAATATTTTTGGTTTTTTATATGATTTTATGACAGATTATGAAACACTATGATCTATAAATATATAGCTAAAAACATATTAAAAGACATAACTAATAAGCACAATAAGATAATATAAAGCACAAATAAGCAACTAGAAAGCAGATTAAGCAATTGATAAGCAAATAAGCAAAACTACACTAAGTATTTAAAAACAGAAATTGAAATGAAGACTTACAATAAGCTTTAGCTAAACAAAAGCTTAAAAGGCTCAAAGAGCTTGTCTACTAGCTCTGGCTTATTTTAAATAAGCCAGTAAAAGTCCATGGAAGCTCATCCTTTGCTAGCTTCCCTTCTATAAGCTCAAAATCTAATAAGTCAAGGTATTAAACTTATTTTAAGGTTTAAGTAAATTAGGTACTTATTAAAGCTCAATTACAAGCTTAGAGACTTGTAAGAGTTTATGAGAGCTTGTTGTGAGCTTTTGAAACAATAACATACATTTTAGAGTAAAGAAGAGATTATAAGTGATAAAACTTATGAAAACTAAACTTAGGATTTTATTAATACTTAAAAACAGATTACAATGCTTTATAAAAGAGACTACAAGAGCTTGAAAAAGTAAAATTACATTTATGAAAAAAACAGCATAAGCTATTTTTACTAAGAAAAATTACAGGAAAAAGAGATATCATGTGTGTGAGGATGAAGATCTTTTTATAGCCCAAATGAGAAGCTTCTAGGAGCAGGTTCAGTTACACGCTCCTCTCAACATTGGCCTTTGATCATCTCTCAATCATTGGATGCTCCTTAATCACCGTTGGATTAGATTCTTGTCACACGGATTGCCAGCGTGGCAATCCGTGATGTGACAGCTTGTGTGCTTCTTTTGAGAGTTATTCTAGAGTAAATAACTTCATTCCTTGTGCTTTCTTTACTATCCACGTGGCATTCCTCTTGGGTATTGGCCAATGAGATACTTGAATGATGTTTTAACTCTGCCATGTTGTACTTTGCTACTTGAATTGTCCTTCTTAACCCTTAATTAGCATTTGCCCTTTGATTTGAGGAAGGGGTAAACTAGGGAAGATGATGAACAGTAACAAGGCTTTACCCGCCTTTTTTAACTGAAAAGGGGTGCGTTTGATTATTTTGACTCGGGCGTGTTTTGTTTGACTTCGGGTTTGGGTCGGGTTTATAAGTAATGGGCTTGGATTTGGACTTTTATAAACCGGATATGGTTTTAACTTTAAAGGACCATTCTTGTAACTTTGGATTTTTCAGGGACTCTTTGGTAATTTTGAGATTTTTGTCTTGTTGTGACTTTGACTGAGGGTTGACCACTGCTGACTTTTTGACCTTTTTGTAGAAAACTTCTGGCTCTTTGTGTGCTCTTCCGTTCCCGTGTTCCTTTATGCCCGGTTTTAACCGTTTTCTTGTGATTTTTGCTTTATCCGTACCTAGACAATAAGAAAGACAAAACAAGCAATATACAAGCCTTTTATGCACATATCAAGATTCCCCAAACTAAGCGATTGCGTGTCCTCACGCAATGTTATATGCCTTATAACCAAATACCTCAAAACTTCGCCAAACTAAACCTTTGAAAAGTAGCAAAGATTTTTTTATAAAGAGAGTTAAGAGATCACAAGTTATAAAACACCCCTTTTTCCCATTTTTCTAAAACTTTTCCATTATTATTATTTTTTCTTTTTTTAAATTATAATATAACTGAGATTATTTCGACTTTCATTATTTTCATAACTGTTAGGGATCATAGAACAAAATGCATTTCAATCTGAGAATGCCCCAAAAAGGATAAATTCATCGTTCCTGACTTTTTACTTATCCAAACCAAGCTTAAAACAAAATCATAGCTAAATATCAGTAAGGATGCTAACACTACTCATATTTGCAACTTGTGAACCTTTCACTCCCGACATTTATTATATCTTTAGTGAGTGTGCTATCTTGAATTTCAACCATGGATCAACTTTTTGCAACATACTATGCTTTATGTTCCACCTTAGAATAATGAGTTTAAAGGCGAGATTATCCCATGTAGCGACTTTCGTCTTGGCACATCCAAACCTTGCGGCTAAGAGACCAGTCTTTTTGATCACCCCACAAGAGACTAGTATCGGGACTCACGGACCTTAGGTTTCAAAAACTCTTAGGTTTCCCGAATATACATAGCTTATAAAATAGAATAGTCAAAGTGCAAAAGAATATTTGAATTTAACAAAAAGAAGTCAATTTATTAATTCACACTTAAAATTAAACATTTATGCAATTGTAACCCTCGACCTTTTAGGAAGGCCTGCAACATCGGATTGTGAGCCCGGCAAGATGCAGCAAACTTTTAATCAGTCCCTCATGACGAACGATTTTCATTCATACTAAAGGCTTTCTTTAGATAACTATCACATCGGTTGTGACCGACAAAGGTATAAACTTTATATCATCCCACAGCTTTTATTATCAATAATTTTTAATGATGTTAATTTATATATATATATTTTTTCATTTTTTTTTTAATGTTTTATATATATATACTATAATAATATATATATATAATATATATATATATTATATATAAATAGAAGACTTCTTTTTGAAAAATTCAAGTATAAATTTGAACTAAGACTAAAATTTTTGCTATATATTATAAAAATTGTTGATTTAAGTTAATCTCCAAATCAGCATCATATTAATTCGGTTTAAGTATACTTAGTGGGAGAAAAAGCAACAAGAAACATTCAATGATCTCTTAAGATTTCCAAATAATCCTTGTTTAGCATCCTACTCATACTTAACTCTATCATTTTTCGTTCTTCGCAAATTAGCGAACGCTTAGCCTAAAAGTTAAGGAACAAGCTAGAGCTCAACACGCTCGATCGGGTCAAAATTTACTCTTATTCTTACCCACGAGGCAAGATAAGTCAAAATTGTGACTAAACACTTATTTTATTTTTGAAATTTTTAAATTTTTCATATTTTTGAAAATTTGGTGGGAAAACGGGGTACGTGAGAACAACGGGTAAAAGTAGGTAAGATCATATCAAAGATATACTACCCCATACTAAAATCAAACATTGTCCTCAATGTTTCCTAGCCTAAGACTTAAAAACCCCATACTAGAACTCAAAAAGGTCGAATGCATAACTCAAACATGAAGAAAGTATCACAAAAATCTTAAGCCGTTTATCAAGTGTGCTACACAGATAAATGTTAGCACGATAATAATCTTTAGGATATCAGATTTCCCTAAACTAATGGCAAGCAAAGGCTGGAAGCTCGAGTGGACCGGGACAAAACACCGAACACGAGAGTCTTCAGAAAATTTGGGTTCATCCTGCAAACAATCACAAGTACAAACAACAAACACAAAGAACGGAAGAGTACAAGCCTCCTCACAACACATTAGAAATAAGAAAGAAAATAGAAAATGGATAAGCATGGGGTGCCTCCCACGAAGCGCTTTGTTTTTGGTAACCGAGTCACATAGCTTGACTCGATCCCTGAATTCATTCGTCCTTAGGGAAAGTCTGGAGATCCGGGACAACCATGGTTGGTGTGTCCCCTCCGAAGTAGTGCTTAAGTCGGTGGCAATTCACTTTGAAGTTTGATCCGTCAGAGTGAGATAATTTTGCAGTGCCATATGGAAAAACTTCGGTTATAGTGAAAGGGTCGAACCATCGGGTTTTAAGTTTTCCCGAGAATATCTTTAGACGAAGTATGAAAAGCAAGACTTGATCACCAACATTGAAAATGCGGTTTTTGATCTTTGAGTCGTGAAGCTTCTTCGTCCTCTCCTTATAAATCAAAGAATTCTCGTATGCTTGATCACGAAGCTCATTAAGTTCATTAAGTTGCAGCTTACGGTGATCGCCCGCGGTTTTAAGATCAAAATTAGCATGTTTTAATGCCCAATACGCTCTATGCTCTAATTCGATAGGTAGATGACACGGCTTTCCATACACGAGCTTGTAAGGTGTGTAACCAATTGGTTTCTTATAAGCGGTACGAAATGCCCATAGAGCGTCATCAAGCCTATCGGACCATGAGGCACGATTTTCTCCAACTGTTCTTTCTAAAATACGTTTTAACCCACGATTCGATACATCAACTTGACCACTCGTTTGAGGGTGGTAAGCGGTAGAAAGACATGAGCTACCCCATACTTAGACCATATACTTTCGCAAATTTGTCATACAGAAATGTGGTCCTACGATCGCTTATAATAGCCCTCGGTGTACCGAATCGGTAAAAGAGATTTTTCAAAAACGTAACTACAACTCTAGCATCATATGGGGAGGCGCCTTGGCTTCCCCATTGGGATAGATAATCGACGGCTATGAGTATGTACTTATTTCCTCTAGATGACGGAAATGGTCCCATAAAGTCTATGCCCCAAACATCAAAGATTTCACATACTTGGATGGAATTTTGTAGCATCTCATCACGTTGTGAAAATTTTCCCTGACGCTGGCATGAGTCACAGTTTTTGACTAACTCATGGGCATCTTTGTAGATTGTGGGCCAATAAAATCCGGAGTCAAAAACCTTTTTGGTGGTGTAGTTGGCATCGTAATGTCCCCTGGTGGGTCCGCTATGGCAAGCTGTGAGGATGTCAGCAGCTTCTTGGCCTGAAACACATCGCCGGATCACTTGATCCGCACAGGTTTTGAATAGAAAAGGGTCGTCCCAAAAATAGTGTTTGACATCTTTAAAAAATTTATTTTTCTGCTGAGTTGACATTCCTTTGACAATGAAATTCGGCGCGTGGTAATTTGCATAATCGGCAAACCACGGGGTACTTGGGTCACCACGAGAAGTCACCATATTAAGTGTTTCGAGAGGAAAACTTTCGTTTATTTCCTTTGGATCGAGAACATTTTCATACGGGTTTTCTAATCGGGAAAGATGATCGGCTGCGTAGTTCTCAGCTCCCTTCGTATCAATTACTTTAAAATCAAATTCCGAAGAGTAAACCATCTTAGCAAACTGCTTTGCATCTTTCTTAGCAAATAGTACTTAAGGGTCGAATTGGTCCCGTATACACTATGCGTTTATTCATGATGAGGGTAATGACCGAATTTTTCGAAAGCGTACACAAAACCAAAAAAAAAAAAAAACTAACATTTCCTTTTTTGTTGTGGTGTAGTTCGATTCTGCCTCGGTCATTGTTTTGCTTGCATAATGTATAAGCCTAAAGTGTTTCTCAATTCGTTGCCTCAGAACCGCACCTATGGCATAGTCGCTAGCATCGTACATAAGCTCAAAGGGCTGGTCCCAGTTGGGGGCAATCAGAATTGGAGCTTCGGTTAATTTCTTTTTTAAGGTCTGAAAAGCTTAATGCATTCCCTCGGATGAAAATAAAGGAGTAAGTTTTCTCAAGGAGATGTGTCATGGGTCGAGAAATCTTTGAAAAGTCCTTGATAAATCTACGGTAAAAACCTGCATGTCCGAGAAAACTCCTAATACAATTTGACAGGAAAGTTGGTGAGGTAATTTAGCAATGACGTCTATTTTAGCTTTGTCGACTTCGATTCCTTTCTTTGAAATTTTATGTCCAAGTACGATGCCTTCTTTCACCATAAAATGGCTTTTTCCCAATTTAGAGCCAAATTAGTGTCTTCACACCGTTTAAGCATCTTCTCTAAATTGGAAAGGCACGTAGAAAAAGAATTTCCAAAAACTAAAAAGTCATCCATGAAAACTTCCATTGTCTTTTCAATCATATCATGGAATATAGCCATCATACACCTCTGGAACGTGCCTGGTGCATTGCATAAACCAAAAGGCATGCGGCGATAAGCAAACGTTCCGTACGGGCAGGTGAATGTGGTCTTTTCCTGATCTTTCAGATCGATTGGTATTTGAAAATAACCCGAGAAACCATCGAGGAAACAATAGTATTCATTTCCTGCGAGTCTCTCAAGCATTTGATCCATAAACGGCAAAGGGAAGTGGTCTTTTCGGGTAGCTTCGTTCAACTTACGATAATCAATACAAACTCTCCATCCCGTTACAAGTCTTGTTGGTACTAACTTATTTTCATCATTGGTCACTACGGTCATCCCTCCTTTCTTTGGCACACAGTGCACTGGGCTCACCCAAGGACTATCCGAGATTGGGTAGATCAATCCAGCGTCAAGAAGTTTTTCAACCTCTTTCTTAATGACATCATGGATCTTTGGATTAACCCTTCTCTGATGTTGGACCGCTGGTTCATAGTCCTCTTCCATTAGAATTTTATGAGAACAAAATTCCGGGTTAATACCCTTTATGTCGGAGAGTTTCCAAGCAATTGCTTGCTTTCGGGACTTTAGAACCTTTATGAGAGCGGTCTTTTCATCGACACTCAAATCTTTGGCAATTATGACTAGCAACTTGTTGTTGTCTTCCAAAAATGCATATTCGAGATGAGGCGGTAAGTCCTTAAGTTCAACCTCAGGAGGTTCATCAATTGAAGTTTTGGAAGTTTTGGCTTCACAAATTTTAGTTCCTTCATTTTTATTTCCGGAAAAAAATTCTTGTTCGGATGTGGTGGAAGGATCACTATTAAGGAGTGCTTCGAGAATAAGAATGTCCCCTTCTGGGTCATAATAGGATTCATCAACTTCCGGTGAAGTTGGATCGTCGGCTAGAGCAAGAAAAGCATCAGCTTCTTCTAGAAGTAGAAAATCACTATCCCCGAAAGGAGTGAGAGTCGGAGAAGAATTTGAAACTATCGGGTCATATTCGAGAGTGGGATTGCCACTAGCGATCACGTCTGAAAATCCAAACAGGCCCTACAGGGACCTTTGAGCTTAGTTTTAAGCACTAAAATGGATTCTTACAACTAAGAGATATAACACTATCTTAAAGTATAGCTATTAAGCTACTTAGAATTGCAAACCAACTCCATTTTGAAAGACAGATAAGCAAGGAAAAAGCACTTATGAAACAGCTATTTCAGAAACTAGGCTTTTGAAAGCCAATAAGCTAAGTTGCATTCAAAGAGGCACACAGATCTCAAATAAGCACTATTTTTAAAACCAAAAGCTATTTTAGAAAGACTATAATGTCTAGAAGCTAAGTCTAATAAGCTAAATTAACCTAATTAAACAAAAAGCTACCTGAATCTAATGATCTAAATACCAAACTTCAGGAAATAACGTCTTTAAGCTCCCCAAAACTATTTAAGCTAAATTTGCACAATAACTACTTCAAAAAGCTATGCTTATGAAAACCATATCGATCTTAACCACTTAAGCTATGAATCAAAACTCACAGAAACAGATACTATAAGGCTAAAAGTTTAAAATTGAGGTTTTTTAGATTTTTGTGATACTGAAAAGCTAGTTTATCCCTAAAAATAAGCTAGAATTTGAAAGCAAGCTTTAAATCTATCTTGACTAACATGTTAAGACTACAACATACTGAATTTTTAGCTTATAAATCCTACTTAAGCTACTTAAATTGTGATTAAAAGGGACTGCAGTTAGGAACTGCAGTAAACCCTTATATGATGCTCTTGGCAAATGGGCTAAACCAAAATGCAGGTGACCTTAAGGGTCAAACATATTTTGGACACACCCAATTAGTGTAAATGAACACTTAGGAACCAAAATCCAAGCTTAGAGAAGCTTGGATCAAAACTACCTAGCTACCTTAAGAAAAATAACCTCCCCTGGTGCAAAATAAGAACACATTGCTCCTCAAATGTTTTATAAGCCAAACTAAACCTAGCAAACCGTTATCAAAACTTAATTAATTATGAACAATCAAGCTGAACCAATAAGATAAACACCAAATTACTTTGACTTTTTGAGGTCAAACTATACTAAACCAAACACTCCTTTAGAATGACAAATACCATTTTAGCTTATGAAATTAAGATTTTAAAACTCAAAACTTAACTACCAGATTACACACAGCTTATAACAACCTAAATAAACTTATTTCAAAAAGCAAATAAGATAGGAACAAAGATATACAAGCTAGCTAATATTTTTGGTTTATTTGATGATTTAAAACAAAATTCAAAGAAAACTAAGATCTAATCTATTAAAACTAAAAAAAGATGATCAAATATCCTTAATAAACTCAATAACACACATATAAGCTCAAATAAGCAAACATTTAAGCATAATAAGTAAATTTATACTAGGAAATTTAAAACAGCAAAAGTAAATGGAAACTTACAGGTTGCCATAAGCTAAACAAAGGCTTATAAGAAGCTCAAAGACTTTACTCATGATAAGCTAGTAAATTCCAAATGAGCCCTCCAGGTTAAGTTTCATCTTCCTAAAAGTACTAGAATCCATTAACAAGGGTTTATTATCTGATTTTAAGGTTCTAGTAGATTAGATGATTAATTAAGCTCAAATCTAAGCTTAGAGACTTAGATGAGCTTTTATGAGCTTATGAGAAGCTTATCTAACAATAACAGCTTATTAAACCATATTTGAAGAAAAATGAGCTTATGAAAGAATTAAGAGCTTAATAAGAAAATTTGTATTATGTAGAAAAAGACTAATTACAATACTTGAATTTAGAAATCACATTAAGAGATCTCTAGCTAAAACTTTTTTGAAAGAAAAATTACATAAGCTAAATAAGCTGAAAAATGAAAAAAACTCTCTCCTGGTGTGTGTGTGTGAGTGTGAGGCTTTATATAGCCCAAACAGCTGAAACAACTTCTAGGTTCCCTCATAGCCCTTTGCACGCTACCTTGCCAATCCTGTCCTCTCAATAATTTCAATCATCGGAATGTCTATGTGGTCCCGTTGATATGATTTGGGCTCACAGTACGATTGCAGTCACGCAATCCTGATTGTGGACACCTTGTGTGCCCTTTTTGAGTGAGTACAAATAAGTGCAATTTTTCTGTCTTTGATGTGCTACTTGTCAGACCCAAGACACGTGTAGCATCCCTCCCTTTTGGGAAATGATCAATGGGGAAGCCCATTTGGTGATTTATAACTCTGTCAAGGTGGAGAGTTTCACTTGAATTGTAAAGCCACGTAGCCAATTTTCATTTGCCCTTTGGTTTGAACCCGAGGTAAATCGAAGAAGACGGGTGAATAGTAATAATAAAAAATTACGCGTAAAAACTTATAAAAGAGAAGGAGTTTGACTTTTCATTTACCCGGGGTTGACTTGGCTTATTTATAAAGGTTTTGGGCCTGGGTAGGATTAACAGGAAATGGGCCATGGGCTTTGGATTTGTGTTATAAGGAAGTTAACGGGTGTTAACTCTTATAAACAAGAGTTAACACCGTTAGGTTTTAGGGATTATTTTTGTAATTTTGGTTAACTTTAAGAGACTGGTTTTGGTACATTTACTTAGGAATTTTTGTCTTATGGTTGTCACTGTTACCATAGGTTGACATTTGTTTGACCAACCATTGACTTTTGATTGCATTCTCCCGGCTCTTTGTGTGCTCTTCCGTTCCCATGTTCGTGATTGTCCGGTTTTGACCATTTTCTTGAGATTTTTGCAATATCCGTACCTACACAATCACAAAGACAAAACAAGAAATATACAAGCATTTTAAGCACAATTTTGTCTTTTAAGGGCCTTTTTTGATATAAAACGGATATGTGTTTTCACACATATCAATGATGCTGCTAAGGAGAAAGACAATGATGATCATACTAATCATACATTGGTCGAAACTCATGCAATAGGTAGTATGGAGACTAGAATGAGCAGAATGCAGACACAACCAATTCCCACACCATATATCACAAATCTAGAATCCTCTAGAAAAGACTTATCTTTTGATAAGACAATTTCTGAGGAATTGATGGAAACTGTATCACCAACAATTAATATCACGTCCAAAACCAAAAGCAAGAGAGGATTTACTTCCAACAAGACAAAGATTCTTCCAGGAATCATTACTGGCATGAGCAGACGTCGTGGTCAAATTCACAACCATATTAAAAATAAATTTGTGACTCATGAATTTTTTATGGGCAAGATTCAAGAAGACTTCTGATCATTGCACCAAAGTTGTGCCTGAGCTTACTTTTGCAAAAAACAAATGAGTATATTAAAAGAAGAAATGCCAGACTGGTACATCTTGTAGTTAAAAAGGATCAAGAAATCACTCCTACAAATGTACCAGAGTTGATCTCAAAAGAATTTGCCACTCATGCACCTAAAATGATTGAAGAATTATTTTAAAAGCACATGCAAAATACCACTCTCAATCTGTACCCTACAACAAGTTCGTCAACTGCTAAAATATCAACTGCTGATCTTCAACATCAATTGTATTTGAAAATGAAGTCAGCCCTCAAGAACAAGCAGCTGATCCAGAATTATAGGAAATTTTGAAAAGCCATAAGATTCTACTAGTTTCTACTAATACGAACTTTCCCTCATATCATGAGAACATCATTAGAGTATGTTGATCATCCTGAAGGAGGAAAACAAGCAAAAAGGTATTTTGGCAAATATAGGTATCTAGACAGTTCAAAGTAGATTTTATGATTTCTAATTAATTACCAGATAAAGATCAACTTAACTGCACCAACATTGATATTCCCTGGTATTAAAGTACATGATCTATACTTAATAGTAGACAAGTCAAATACGGGTTTGATTTACTTAAACATCAAAAATGAGAAGCGGGTTATGTATTTGGTGGATATTGTTAAGTTTTGTGACGCTACATTGGAAAAAGTCTTGAAAGAAGTAAAGCTAAGGACCTTTCAAACTAAGTTCTGGAAGAAACCACCCCTGCTAGGTGAATTAGATCTTGACATAATGAAAGCGTACGAAAGAAAAATAATCAACTCGTCTAAAGACAATCGTGAGCAATAGAATGTAGGAATCGTTAAAGAATGGAAGACTCAATTCACGACGATAAAGCTCTGTATAATCAAGCCCTTAAGGAGAGGATTGTTATGAGTGTTTAAGAAAAGTGTTTATTATTAAATGAATTGGTCTTTGTATAGTTTATAGTTTTATTAGTAATTATATTGTAATAAAGTCTATCTTGGTCAAAGTTAAGTAAAGTTGACCAAGATTTGACTAAAGTAAGGAAAATAGAATAGGAATAGCAATAAGTATAAATACCCATCTAGGAGGGGTATTTATACAAGTCTCTTACATTTTGTAATTCACTTCTCCCTCCCATTTCTATTTTCCCTTTTGGAATGAAAACTTTGAAAATGATGAAAAATACTCTATAGCTCATCTCCTCTAATCCTATAACTTTCGTATGATACTATACTGCAAACATGACGTATAACAAGACATTTACTTATTTTCTTTGTAAATCATTTAAAACAACTAGTTGGTGATATAACATGGTAATCAAGATGTTAATAGCAAAATATAAGTAATGAAAGTATGAGAAAGATTATGAAACCTCGAAGATGAAGTATGGCAAGGTTAGATAGTTTAATACCTAAATTAAACCCTAAATTATGTTTGATTACTACTAAATCCTTTAGAACTTCTTAAAATACCCTTGAAAAATAACAAACACAAATTTCTTCTTGTTTTTCTTATGTGATACGATTGTTTTGATATGTAGTGAAGAGAGAATGTGTTTTTCTTGACTTGGTGAATTAAGGACCACGGTATCTATGTTCTTATAATCAATAAGCATGGGTTTTGAATTATATTATGTTTACTAAAATAGGAACAAAACAATGAAAAATAATAAATGAAGAGTGTGTGTGTCGTGAGATTAAGGAGGAAGAAAAGGGATTGCTTGCAACTTGGGTTATAACCATTAGTCCTTGTGTTTTACATGGTTAACCATAATTAATAAAATCTATATAATATGTATTATGGATAGTGAAAGTGGATGGTGTGAATGATTTTAGGGGGAGGAATGTTTAAATTTTGAATAATGGTATAAATTAAAGTATTGGTTTAAGTATGAAGAGGTGTAAGGTTGTATACATGCATTTAAAGTATTCATAATGCAAAACGTAAGCGTTATACGTAAAACTCGCAAAATAAAATATGAAAACTTATAAATTCCCCTCGTAATAGTCATGCAACACATATTTGACGTAAAATTATATTTTTTTAATGCCGGTTTATGTTAAATGTTGATTTTCAGTTTACGTGATTTAACTTAACGGTTAATATTAAAAGTAAACACGTAAATGTTCAAAGTAAATAGTTTTAAGTTTATTGACGTAAAATGACCTGAAAATGTAGATTTTCATATAATGAGGATCAAAACTTCAAATAATGTTACCTCTGTTAGTGCAAATATTACGATATTTAATCTATACGATCTCTTTATGTTTTGGTAATGACAAACATGTAACTTGTAATACGTAACGTAAAGTGCGCAAGTTACTCGTAATCACAAATTATCAATGCACACTCGCATCGACATCCTCTCGAAACGTCTCAAGTCAACCTCAACAACCGACATTTGTTTGCACTCCGACGCACTTAAATTCTACGTAAGGTATGTACAAACAACATTAAACTTGTAGAATGATCAAAGAAATAAGTTTTTGTCTTAAACTTATATTTTTATTAAATATAACAAAACTATTTCTCAAAAATTATTTAGACAAATAAACTTTTGCGAATTATAAAGAAATGTTTATTTGGTAATTTAATTGTTGAATTTCATTCAAAATCTGGTCATTCCTACCACCCTAATTTCCTCCCCCCCCCCTAAAACAAGTGTCACTTTCACCAGATTTCACCTTCACCACAAAAAGACAAAAACAAGAGCGTTTGTCGGGGCGGTCCCTTAAATAGGTCGGCGGCCCCCTTAAATACCAGTGGCCCCCTAATATATCTGGGACCGTCGTTTTCTGACAAATAGTTTTTCAGCTCCTATACATAGTGGGTCGCCTCCAATTATTTTCATAACTCTTTTGCACGAATTTCTTTCAGTTCTGGTCCCTTAAATAGGCCGACGGCCCCCTAATATATCTGAGACCGCCATTTCCTGACAGGCTATTTTTCAGCTTCTATAAATAGTGGGTCACCTCCAACTATTTTCAGAACCCTTTGCACGATTTTCTTTCAGTTCTTTCTCTTTATAGATCTCGCTAAATCTCTTTAAATCTTTGATCATTCAACTTGGTTAATCTTGTTTAAATGTGATCAAATCTTCTATCCTTTCCTCAAGTGCAAGAGAAGAACTTCGGTCATCTTCAAGATTCAAAGTTATGTAGTCTAGTTAGTCCATTTGTAACATTTGTTACATATAGATTGAGTCCATGTCTTCCAATCTTTAGTAGTGTTAGATCCAAATGATGTATATATTTGGATGGGTTGATTGTGGGTTGGTTAGTATTTTAGGCCTTAAAATACATTGCTGAAGTGGTAGATTGGTTCTAGCTAAGATTAGGACTCGACATCTAGCTTAGTGTCGGAAAATAATGTAAGCATTGGTATAAGGTTTTCTCCGCCGAAAGGGAGCTTGTTGATTAGTGAAGTAACTCTCGAGTTGGATACTCGGGGAGTGGAGTAGGGTGAAGAGGAGCTTCGTGACCGAACCACTATAAATCACCGTGTCGGTTTGCATTTTCTTTTACCTTTCGCTTTACTTATTTCTTTACATTTACCGCTTTACTTTTATACTTGCATTGTGCTTATGATTGTGTGAATGGTTGTGTATATATTGTTAGTTAAGGTTGTGTACTACTTTGTAGTTAATATTGTGGTTGAGTTTGTATTATTAAGATATGTGCTAGTTGTTGTAAAACCTATTATCGACACTTCTCATATTACGTCTAACTTGATTGGCGATTTGATACTAAAGATTTAAAGTTTTCAAATGGAAATATATTCACCCCCCCCTCCTCTACGGTTTCCACAATTGGTATCAGGAGCCACATCGCTCTAGTTTTCAAAACAAATAGTTTTTAAAATAGAGTACGATCCATGTATCAAATTACCCATGAAGGGGGATTAAATATGAAAAGTGTTTTGTTGTTTGATTCGTACTAGTTTTGTTATTAAAAATACTTCGTATACTAGCTTGAAGGAAATTTTTCTCAAAAGAACTTGGAAGTGTTATGTTTGTCTAAGTCGTAAGTGTATAAATAATGTATAAAACATGAAATTTATGTGATGGAAAAACTTTTTAAAGTCCTATGTTTTACAGTTAAGTCACTGATTCGTCAGAATCTATATACACGTAATAATAAAATATATAATATGATGGAAAATTACCAAATTACCCTTGAGGACAAAGGTAAAAAGGAAAATCTTCACAAATATATATAATATAATACGTATATAAACCGGGAAGTATGATTCCCGGGTCGTTTATCCCCCAACGACTTGTGAAATTAAAACCGCGTTCGATGTTCGGACAATGATTTGAATAGGAAACAAGGGTTGGTTTGATTAACTACTTTTTACAATTAAAATAAACAAATTAATATAATTAAGCACGAGGACAAATAACGGGAAACCAAAATTTAACTAAAAACGCAAAACGGGACTCTTAAACGGAGGTCAAAAACCCTAAATTACTA
>BQNB010098090.1:0-25235 GCA_026074375.1 Tanacetum coccineum
CGCACGGAAACGTATGAAAGCGCACGAAAACGAGAAAGCGCGCGGAAGCGAGAAAAGGCACGAAAGCTAGCTGAAACCCGCGATAGCTGGCGGAATCACGCGAAAGCCAGCGGAAACACGCGAAAGCAGGCAGAAACGAGCGAAAGCCGGCGTAAACGCGCGAAGGCCGGCGTAAACACGCGAAAGTCGACGAAAACGCACGAATGCCAGCGAAAGCCTGCAAAAACGTATGAAAACGTAAGAAAACATGCGAAATCGGACGAAAACAGAAGAAAAAGTGTGAAGACAGACGAAAACGTTCGAAAACGTACGAAAACGTAAGAAATCGTGCGAGAACATCTAAAAACGGACGAAAACGTGCGAAAACAGACGAAAACGCCCGAAAACGTGCCAAAGCGGACGGAAACGTACAAAAACGTATAAAAAGATAAAAAACGTGAAAAAACATAAAAAAACGTAAAAAGGTAAAAAACGTAAAAATACGTAAACGCGTAAAAAAACGTACAAAATGTCAAAAAAGTCATTTAATTGCAATTTGGGCAAGATTTGCCAACTTTACAAATAATGAGGGAGTGGTTAGTGTGAGTTTTAGTAAATTTACACTTTTGGTCCCTCCATGTTTTTTTTAATCTTAAATCTTGTCTTTTTAATCTAATGAAATGGATGGTCTAGATTAGTCTCTTAGTATGTAGGGAGAAACTAGTATGCAAAATAACTCACCTCAATATTAGACAGACCCTTAGGAGAAATCAGAGTTTTTTCTCAGCATGAAAACGAAACTCTAACTGATGCATTGCTACACATGAAAGAAAT
This sequence comes from Tanacetum coccineum, assembly GCA_026074375.1. Lineage (NCBI taxonomy): Eukaryota > Viridiplantae > Streptophyta > Magnoliopsida > Asterales > Asteraceae > Tanacetum > Tanacetum coccineum. The sequence continues at coordinate 814 of BQNB010098090.1, forward strand.
GCTTAGAAACTGCCATGGACACAATATTTCCAAAGGTGGTATAATCAAAATCTTCTATCACGGCCTAAACGAAGCTACCCAAGAAGCTCCCAATGCTGCAGCCGGTGGTATATTCCTTTACAAAACTCCGAATCAACCTTATCAACTCCTGGAAGACAAAGTCTTACTCAAACTCGATTAGGCTAAAAATCAAAAATCAAAACCGATTAAAAGAACTGTCGCTTTCGCCGATGGATGCCCTGGTAATACCGACACTGACAAAATTATGGCTTGAATGGATGCTATGACCATAAAGATGGATGCTCAATACAAAGAACTTAAATCTCATCCGAAACGATCAACTCCCGATCAAAATGATGATGACATACCAATGTCCTGAGAAGAGGAGGCAAAGTTCATGCAAACTTTTCGTAAAACACATTTTTCCAATGATTACCGCGATCGTGACTCAAATCGTGATAATTGGAATTCAAGCAGACATAATGATTACAACCGAGATAATTACCGATCAAACATAGATGATAAACCATATGATCTTCAAAGACAATTCAATGATTTCATGAAATCACAACAATCTACCAACGCTTTTGTCAAAGAAACATTCATGGAGCTTAAAGATCAACTACAAATAGTAGTCAAGAACACTCAAGCCTCAATTCAGAACCTCGAAACAAGATTCGATAGACTTGCTGACAAACAATCTGGTCGACCATCTTCCAAGTATCACTCAACCAAACCAACAAAGAAATGAGCATGTAAATGCGGTATTTACACAAAGTGGTAAATCATATGTTTCACCCATTAACCTAGACAATCAACAAAATGATACTGAAACTCCTGTCAATTTTGATAGTGACAATGAAGACAATGAACCCGCACCTCAACCAAAGCGTTAGAGCCATATTGAAGAAACTCCAATACCAAAACCATACAAACCAAAAATTCCATATCCTCAACGCCTAAGAAAAGAAAAGATGGAAGCCCAATATGGAAAATTCCTAGATATAATCCGTACTGTCCGAATCAACGTACCCTTAATTGACGTCCTAGCCAGAATGCCTAACTGTGGGAGATTTCTCAAAGAACTAATAAGCAACAAACAAAAGATCGAACAAATTTTTGCCGCTTTCTTAAGCGATGAAAGCTAAGCAATGATCCAAAATAAAGTCCCACCCAAACTTGGAGACCCATGAAGTTTCCTGATTCCATGTAACTTTAACAAAACCTACTCTTGCAATGCCTTAGCCGACCTTGGTGCCAGCATTAACCTTATGCATATTCCTTATATGCAAAACTCTCTCTCAAAACTCTTAAACCTACTAAAATGAGCGTAAGATTGGCCGACAGATCATTTCAATACCCTGTTGGGATAGCTGAAAATATGCTCATTGAAGTTGGAAAATTCACTTTTCCTACTGATTTTGTTATTCTCGAACTGGAGGAAGATAGCAAAATTCCCTTAATTTTAGGATGACCCTTTCTTCACACCGCCGATGCAATAATTCGAGTTAAACAGAAATAACTCACTCTTGGAGTTGGAACTGAGCGAATGATTTTTAATATACACTCAGCAATGAAACATTCTTATTTAAATGAAGATACATGCTTTAGTATCGATGTGATCGATGAAATTTTAGAAGAAGATTTCGATACTTTACTCGATGAAGGAAGTCAAATACTACATTCAATCCAATGAACCATTCTCGAAGAAAAACTCTTTGCTGAATTCGATAAATTCATAGCAATGACTACCGATGAAAACTCTGAAAGTGAAACTAAAGAAGAAACCGAATTTGAGAAAATCATAATCAATACAGATTACAAAATCAAGACATCTCTTAAAGAACCTCCTACAGATCTAGAACTTAAACCTCTCCTGATAATTTGGAATATGTATATTTAGAAGAACCTTCTTTTCTCCCTGTAATCATATCATCTCAACTTTTCACTGAGAACAAAAGTAAACTCTTATCTGTTCTTAGGAAGCATAAAGAAGCATTTGCTTGGAAAACAATAGACATTCCTGGTATCTGCCCATCATTTTGCAAGCACAAGATACAACTTTTAGATGACAAGAAGCTAGTTGTTCAAAAACAAAGAAGATTGAATCCAAACATGCAAGAAGGTGTCAAGAAAGAAATCGTAAAACTCTTGGATACCGGTATTATTTATCCAATTGCCGATAGTCCTTAGGTTAGTCTTATTCACTGTGTACCAAAGAAAGGTGGTATTATAATAGTCACAAATGAAAATGATGAAATTGTCCTAACAAGAACCGTTACAGGTTGGCGAATTTATATCGATTATCGTAAACTGAATGAAGCAACCGCTAAAGATCACTTCCCTTTGCCGTTTATGGATCAATGTTAGAAAGACTCGCAGGAAATAAATACTTCTGTTTCCTCGATGGTTTTTCTGGATACTTTCAAACACCGATCGATCCTATGGACCAATAAAAACAACATTCACCTGTCCCTTCGGAACATACGCCTACAGACGGATGCCTTTCGGATTATGTAATGCTCCAGCTACTTTTCAGAGATGCATGCTGGCCATCTTTGATGATATGATAGAAGAATCAGTTGATGTATTCATGGACGACTTCTTTGTCTTTGTAAAATCTTTCAACAAATGCTTAAACAACCTCGATAAAATGCTCCAACATTGCAAAGATGCTCATCTTGTCCTTAATTGGGAAAAATGTCACTTCATGGTAAAAGAAGGAATCGTTCTTGGATACAAAGTGTCTGGTTTAATACTTGAAGTCGATAAAGCAAAAATAAATGTAATTTGAAAACTTCCACCTCCTACTACTATCAAAGGTATTAGAAGCTTTTTGGACATGCCGGTTTCTACAGATGTTTCATAAAAGATTTCTCAAAAATTGCCCGACCTTTAACTAAACTACTTGAGAAAGATACTCCGTTTGAATTCAGTGATGAATGTCAAAAAACATTTGAAGTATTGAAAGAGAAACTCACATGTGCTCCTGTAATACTAAGCCTAAACTGGAATCTTCCATTTGAACTTACATGTGATGCAAGCGATTTCGTAGTTGTTGCTGTCTTAGGACAAAAGGATGGTTAGAACTTTCACCCAATACATTTTGCAAGCAAAACTCTCAACCCAGCTCAACAAAAATAAACCATAACCGAGAAATAACTTATCGTTGTAGTCTTTGCATTTAATAAATTTAGATCCTACCTTATACTATCAAAAACCATTGATCACTCAGCCATTAAACACCTATTTGAGAAACAAGACTTGAAGCCCCGTCTTATTCGATGGATTCTACTGTTACAAGAATTTGATATAGAAATCATAAAAAGAAAAGGTATAGAAAATGTTGCTGCCAACCACTTATCCCGGATTAACAATGACTAGACAAGTGATGACAGTGAAGTTGACGATAACTTTCCTGGAGAAACCCTTATGAAAATTAAAACCGGAAATGAAGCATGGTTTGCAGACTTTGCGAACTATTTAGTAGGAGATATTATACCAAAAGGGATGACATACCAACAAAAAGATAAATTCTGCTCTGACCTCAAAAACTACTTTTGGGAAAACCCTTGTCTTTTCAATTTATGTTATGACGATATGATCAGATGATGCGTATCTGGACCGGAAACCTGAACCATTTTAGATCAATGTCACCACAGACCTACTGGTGGACACTATGGACCAAACATAACATCAAAAAAGGTCTTACACTCAACATTTTACTGGCCAACAATAATAAAAGAAGCTCATACTCTAGTTCGACTTTGTGAAGCATGCCAAAAAATGAGGAATATATCAAAATGTGATGAAATGCCCTTAAACAACATTCAAGTTTGTGAAATATTTGATATGTGGGGAATAACTTCATAGGACCATTTCAAAATCACTTCAAGTTTGAATATGATATTAGTCGCGAGGTGATTATCGTATCGTATTCTAATGGGTCGATGCTCAAGCTTCTACCACGGAATGAGCCGAGTGGTCATCCCTTTCTAAAGAAATATATTAACGTTTCGCATGCCCAAAGCAGGATTAGCGATCCGAAGGGGTACTCACTTCTGTAACAATATAATGGAAAAGACTATGAAAAGGTATGTAGGTCAATCCAATTTTTCTAATCATACCACCCTCAAACGACCTGTGGTCAAGTTGAAGATACAAAAACAGTGCCCTTAAAAGAAATTCTTGAAAAATGTTATTTATAGACAATCATGTGATTTGGTCCAAGATAACTTGATGACGCTTCTGTGGGCCTTTCACGACTGCCTACATAAACACCCACCAGTACCACACCTACAAATTAATAATGGATAAAAAAACTTGCCATTTACCATTAGAAATCGAAACACCCCCGTGCATCCTGGGCACTTAGAATTGCAATCCTGATCTTATCGTTGCTCGAGAAAAAAAAGAATGTTTGGTTAACTTGATTTCGAAGAACTTTAGGTCCCAAGCCTATGAAAAACTCTCGTCCTATACAAAAGCAAGAACCATAAGTTTGGCAAGATAGAAAAACTAAGAATGAGGAAAGATTTCAAACATGGATAAGGTTAGCTCTTTCATTCAAAGTATTAGTTCAAAAAACCATCATCTAAGATCTCCGATGGCTAGGACCATAAATAGTGAAATAATCAATATCCAATTTTTTTTTCTTGTCCGGGATATGTTTGAACTATATGGAAAAGGATTAATAAGAATTCATTGTCATGGCCACCGAACTTTAAGTCTATCATGAAAGAGAGAAGAATATATATGACACAAGGGAAGCCAGTAATCCCTTTTTTCACAGAATGAACCCCAAAGTACGAGTCTTCTAGCTAAGGCTATTACTAAATAATTAAGCGTTATAGTGGAAGGCAACTATGCTTTTATCTTTTAAGTGTAGTGGAGTTAGTCCTCATGCCAAATAAAAAAAAATTAGAAAAATCAACAGCCTAAAAAGGAGTTTTATATTTTTAGTGTTCCTTTTTGGTACTTGTTTTTCTTTTTACAGGGTAATCAGAAATCATGAAGAAAAAATCAAGGAATGCCGATCAAAGATAGCTATCTCCATATATACCATGAAAAGTAATGTTTCACTTAATTTTCCCTATTTTATTTTATTTATCAGTTTATCACATTGAGGGCAATGTTTAAATTAAGTGTGGAGGGGAACCAAATAGGAAAAGTTAATCATATCCCTCCATGTTTTCCCTAGCATTTTAGCAAAAAAAATTCAATTGATATTTTCTGGGAAATTTAAAATTATCAAATCTAAAAACCATAATCGTATAAGGCAAATCCCATCGGATTGACATTTTAACTAGCACAAAAACAACCCACTCAAATTGTATGGATTTAGAACTTAAGAAATTCGAGTATCTACTTTTGATACTACAGATAATTGATGCCTTTAGCCTGTTTAAGTTAAGGAATGAGCAGTCACACGTGTCTATTCTGTCGTTACGGATGTGTACATATGAGCTTTGTCGCCTTTTCTAGAACAGTGGTATTGGTTGATAATTATTTATGAGTGAGCCGATAATTTAGTATGCTCTAAAACTTGTGCTTGATTATCATTACCTTACCGCAGTGAGATTAATTTATAGACAAAATCAGATGATAAGAGGTAAAACAAATCCCTACGAAGCTAATGTATCCGCAACACTCAATTTTAGTGCCCGAATTCTGTCATTGAATCAAAAATTGAAGAAATATGCTCAAAGAAGAAGTAAAAGTTCTGTGCCTGCCTTGATTACAAAGTATATGTGGCTCATGTTAAAAAAAAGAAAAAAAGAAAAGTTATTACAAAAATAAAGTTCCATTGAAGGAAGAAATAAAGTTCAAAGTATAAGGCAAAATTTATGGCACATGGAATCAAGTTTATGCTACTCTCCCTCATCAAATATTATGCTTTGCCTCTTTGAGATTCTTGTCTGGTGCTCACGCCCCATCGGTTATGTTTATGTGTCTAGTACAGGCATATGGCAGCCATTTGAATTATGTCTGGGCAATTGAGTGACCTCAATATAATCCCTATATGAGTGACTTGAGTGAATTCAAAATCAAACACTTTCCCTACGTGAGGTGCTCAGTTATATGTCTCTGCTATAAACGAAAAATTAGTAAGCACTTGTTTAAATTATAAATCTATTTTCTCCACGTCACAACAAATGATTTTATTTTCTCACTTTAATTGCTTGAGCGTAAGCAATATCTAAGTATGGAGGGATTTGATAACGCCTAAATTATGCATGTTTTCGGCGGCTTTATTTATTTATATTTAATCATTTCTCATGAGCTTTTGGTTCTCTTTAGCATAAAATATGAGCAAGTTCACTAGAAGACATCTCAAGACAAAGCTCAAGTGTTTACACATATTGGAAATCAAGATACAAGAAAATAATAAAGTCTCAAGCTGAAAAGTCTACAAGTACGCCGCACTTATCAAAAGTACGCCGCACTTATCCTCAAATATGCCAAGTACACCGAACTTATCAGAAGTACCCCGTACTTCCTCTCAACACTATAAGTACGCCGCACTTATTACATGTGCGTCACACTTCTCCATAAAGTAAGAAGCATTGAAGGCTCAGTCAAACAAACGCATTAATACCCCAAGTACGATGCACAATTTATATTGTGCCCCGCACTTTCTATCCAACTGAGAAAGAATTAAATGAAGAATTAAATGCTGGTGCATTAACACCTGAAGTGCGCCGCACAATTTCAGAAGTGCGCCGCACTTCTACCCAAAAATCAACGTATAAATGGAGCCACAATTCTCACACATTTCATTCATCCCTCATCCATTCCTTCTGATCCATTCCTCAATAATCTCTCCATCATTCATCCATCAAATACTCTATAAACCTATGAACAATAAACACTACATTTCTTGAAGATACAAGATCAAACAGTCAAGAACAAAAAAGAATATCATTCTAGTTTATTAGAATAATGGAAATTCATGTTCAATCATCTGATGTTATGAACACCATAGCCATGAGAGGCTAAATCTCTCATTACTACTCGGTGATGTTATGATAATGAATAAGTGTTTGGTATGATCTTGATCTCATTAATCTCAAACTTATATTGCAACCTTGTTACATCTTATCTTGCCGGTTTTGCTTATCAACATAGATTATATAATCATATTGGTATAGGTCGAAAGACCCGATATGATCTATATGGTTTTAAAGATTTGTCTATGATCTTTATTGTCCATGTTGAGAAATCCACTTTCGTAATTGATAAACAAAACGAGTTTTTGATTTAATAGTTACCGGATCGTTTGAGTGACTGATAACATCAAATAACGTCTATTTTATAGTATCATTTATCCTATGATATTAACCCATTTTGTATAATTACTGTAAAGAATTGTTACTTAATCATTCATATTTGAGAAATGCAGTAATTATGGAGTAATTGGTGAAAGATAGCAAAAAGCGCGCATTATGAACCTTAATTGAAGACATTTTGAAGAATATTGATTTGAAGACCAATACGTCGTATCCATCAAAAAGATACGGCGTATCCGTGCCTCCACTCACCAAAGACCACAAAAGGAATGAAGTCAATACGCCGTATCTAGAAGAGTCTATACGCCGTATTTAAGAAAAGGAATATAATATTCTGGAAGATATCAAACGTGGTCCCTACTCTAAGAAAATCCCAATACGCCGTATCCAACTCCTTGGATACGCCGTATTGGACCGACTTCCAGACCTTATAAATAGAAAACTCAAAAACGAGTTTTAAGTGTTCTAAATCATATTCTCGATACCTAAACCACAAAATTCGATTTTTAGAAGGGAAAAATAGCAGAAGAGGTCGAGCAACGCAATTCATTCAATAGGAGACATCGTGTAATTCTTATACTTTAGTAATTGTTTAGTTTTTGGTATCATTCGTTAACTCGGTTAGTTTACATTGGCTAAATTATTACTCTTGTATCTATTATGACGTTTAAAGGCTAATACCTTCGGGTATTAGCCATTATTATGAAGATCTGAATGTTTGGTATTTGTTTATTATCGATTTCTTGATTTATCGTTGTATGCTTGTTTATGTTTATCAATTTATACTTGTTTACGCGCTTTTGTATGCGACCTATCATTCAACTGGATCTAGCTAAGTGGACCAAGCGGATCTAGAGTCCAGGATATCTATCCATATAGTAGTTTATACATCTAGAATAATAGTTACACAAATATTGTCCTTCTAAGTCTGTGTCTAGGATACACTTCGGGCTTAACTAGTTAATTGGACATTGCTGATGGTTTATTGATCGTGTTGACTAGCAGGTGACCTAGATAATTCAACAAATAACGTTATGATTCAATTGGATAGTTGGACAAGTGGACTACTAGTGTATAGATTACCATTAAGCGGTAAGTGGGTAAAGTCTCTATGAGTTAGGGTTTAACAAGATCACCATTGCTTTAATCCCTAAGATAGATTATAATCAGCAAATTAGGATGCTTTATGTGGATGCTTTAATTGTGACAAAATTATTGTGTCTAGGTCTTAGGAAGATGTAACGCCACGTCTTAAAGAATGATATGCACCTCGATTGAGAAGAAATATATTGCACTTAATAAACTTTGCACTCGTTTTTATTGATTAATATGGTTTAATACGTTTCTTTCTTTATATAAGGTTTGACCGCTCTTTTATCTTCTGTTAATTATCTTGTGTGGGTAACAGTGTCTTGAATTGATTGTAGTCACCACTAAAACCGTGCCAGTCTCTCAGGCTGAAAACCCCTTTTTATTAGATCTAGGATTTAGACTGACATAGGTTTAACATAAGATTAGATTATAAAAGAACTAACATAGAATAGACAACCAAGATATTAATTAAATTGATAGATTTAACCTGGCTCTTAGTGATCGACACCCTACTTACCATGAAACTTCAATTGATTAGGTCCACTGCCCGTTAAAGTGTTGTTTTTGGTTAAGTCGGCAAAATATAAATTTAAAACTTGAATCGTACATAAATAACACCTCAACGACACATCAGTGACACATATGGTCTAGTGAACTAAATATAAGTCTTGAGTTAATTGATTTAGTTTGTGAAAATATTTTTTGACGAGAAATCCTTTTTATAAATTAAAGTGTTCCATCTTTCAGGTCATAATCATTACTATCACTTATTACTTATTTTCAACTATCCGAGTAGTCATCTTTATTATCACTTGGTCAAATCACTTTCAAAACTATTAAAGTTTATTTTCTTTTTTATTATCCAAACACTACGCAAATCCCTTGGGACGACCTGTACATACCTAATATATTATACTACAAACGAGGGTTATACTTTTACCTTTGTGTTTCCATATAATAATCTGGTATTTTCAATCATTATAAATTTAAAACTTTTGAAACATATCAAATAATCTCATTACGACACATTCCAAGACAAACAATTGTTGTTCTTCATATTACAACAACTGTTATCAAGAGTCCTACGTATTATGATTTTGCCAGAACATCTGAGTGATAGTTTTTAGTATTCACAGTGACGATGGAAATCCTTTCAGAGTCAACATTAAATAGCTCTACGCTAGGTGACTTGCGAGTTTCTTATGAACAAAACTTGTGACAACTGGAAAGCAACGACCGTACGATTCTATATGAAACAAACTTGTTTCCGTATATGAATTGATGACTTAAACAGAAAGATAGTAACTATCTTATTCAATTCTACCGTTCTATTAGTAGCAATACTAATAGTGAGGTAGCCTGTTTTAAGGTATCTGGTAATGAGAACAAGCAAGCATGGTGAATCTAATACTTATGTGTTAGAAAATCCTACGCTTTGTGCTAAAAATCCTATCAAAGAGGTTCTTTAATGAATCTACTTGATCACAGGTTGGTCATCATGGAACCAAAGCCAAATTTATCTTTTGTTGCTGACTGTTTTATTTCAGGATCCATATAAATATGGAGATGGAGATGTTGCATCCTCATTCTAGTAGAGTCAAATTTATAACCACATGCTCATGCTAAGACTACAATGACATACTATAAGCATAAAGATTCAAGAATCATGAAAGCTCAAGATTTCAAGAGAAAGACTTCTGCAAAACTCTGATATTAAAGATACCTCCTCATAATCAAGGTAAAAATGGGAGATTGTTAGAAAGATTTCAAGATGGTGCAAAGTATGAGCATGTCGGTCAAGTCACAAGATCGCACGATGGGAAGGAACTCAAGGAGAAAGATTTAAAAATCTCAGAACTGAAGACAAAGTTGAAAGACAATGACGAAGGCTCAAGATCAAAGATCACATAGCATTAAGAAACAAGCCTACAACAAGATAAATACCAAGAAAGACTCAAGAACTCAACGACAAAGCAATCTTTAGAAGTTCAAAGAAGCAAGATTCTAAAGACCATGCTTCAGCGGAGATTGTTAAAATATTGAGTCTAACATGAAAGCTTGGAATCAGATCTAAGCTTAGGGGGAGATTGTTAGCCTCAATTATATTAGGCAAAACTAACGATCTCTGTCTTTACTCATTTACGTTGTAATAGGCTAGAAACTAGAATCAGGCTCGGTAGTTAATCTAATATTATATAAGTTACGGACTAAGGTCCAAAGTAAACCTGAGCCCAACCCAAGCAACTTAACCCATAGCCCATCTAAAGGCCTATGGTATATATACCATTTTCCATTATCGAAAAAGGTGTTGGTTCATTTTGTATTTCACATAGTTAATCACCCATTCTTATTTTCTCTCTTGTTTCTCTCTCTAACTCATCTCTACATTTCTTATCCTTTTCTTATCATTGATTCATACAAGTTATGGAAGTGAAGTGATATTTGGCTACCTACACTTGGTCTTTGTTTACACCCTTTATCCTTGCATTTCTTTTTCATTCTTTAACTCCTTCAATGCTTACCAAGACGTCATCACTAACACCTTGTTCTGATTGTTCCAGTGTGTGAAGTCCCAATGAACAGATCTTCTAGCCTGTTAAAGCTTTTACTTAACTTGGATAAATCCAAACTAACTATATGAAAAACTAAGATTATAAATACTACAAGTTATGCGGAATCTAACTTGCAATACTAAGAAGAACAATGTATACTAAACTTTGAATATATATTGATTGTAAATATTCTGCCTAGGTTACTGAATAGCTAACTATGAATTCTATGTAAAATTGATATATCTAACTATGCTGTAGGGTTCCTTTTATACACCAAGGAAAACCCTAATGGGCTTACAAAACATGTAAAGTGATCATGCTTATCTATTCCTAATATAACTCATGCATATCACTTTAGCATTACTAACTATATAATACTAACATCACTAACTATTAACTAACTGTACTAACTATAGTGGCAGTACTAACAATGTACTATCAGTACTAGCTAATATAACTAACAACACTAATGACTTAGTCTATTTTCTTTAATCTTTACTAGCAGCATCAAGTTGAACCAGCAATACTAAGTTGTAGAAGTCTTCAAATCCCAACAATCTTCCCTTAAACTTGACATTCACTTTGTTAATGATTAAGTTTCTTCAATATCAGCATCTTGAACACTAGGAGGATGTATCTAAACATCTCTTCATTCTTTAACTTGTGACTTGATAAACTTGAGAAGCTCAAATGCCATTGTACTTTCTTCTTTAGCTTCTAACTACAGTTTCAGCATCTTCTCTAGTAATTCCTTGATCAGAGGGTACTTCTTTTCCACTAGCATATTGATTTCTAGAGGTGTACCATCTATAAACAAGGTGTGAACTCTATAGTTTTCATACAATTTCCATTTCAACAACTTCCAATCTTGTTGATTCAACCATATGTCATCCTTTTCATCTAGATAATATATCATCCTTAAATCTCCCTAAAGTAGCAAATCATGTCCTTCAAGAGGATGATCTTGAAACCTTTCCTGAACCAACCTATATAAATCATTCAAGTCTTCTTAGAATTGCTTGCATATTTCCATGATAGCTTGCACTTCCATCAGCTCTGGTTAATTTGTAAACTTCCATGTCTTTTGCTTCCATCTTTGCTAGTAATAGATATTCCCCATCAACTAAAGGATACTTAAAATTTCTGGATTCACAGTCTCTTCTTCATCTTGAACAACTTTTAACCATATTCTCAATTCTTCTTTTTCTTGTTCATAGTCTGCTGCTTTTTCTTCTTCTGTAACATCCTCTAGCTTCTGTTTCTTAGCACCTTCTTTACTAAGAGTTATTCCTACTCTTTTCCTTGCAATAGTTTTCTTTCTACTTCCTCCAGCTGGCTTTTCACTACCTTTTACTTTATCATTTAAATCCATAGGCTTAAAGTCATCAATCATCTTTTTATGTCTTTCATACATCCCCTGGATTTCTTCAAAAGTTTTTCCTTTTAGCTGATAGTGTTTGTAACCACCCATATTCTTCAGATAAGTCATCATGTGCTTTAGTAGGTGGTCTACTTCTGATTGCCTCTGCTCTTTGAGCAGCTCTAAATTTCCTTTATGGTGCTATTGTTTCTGCCAAAAACTTAGCTCTTTCTTCAATTGTGTACTCCTCTCTTTCTTCCTGTTGAAGCTTGGCAGCAAACAAAGCATCAACATCAATATCTGCCTGAACTTCATCAAACATATCAGCTATAGCATCCTTAGAAGCTTCTTCTTGTGCTGCTTTTTCTTCTTGTATCCTTGCAATCTCAGCTAATTCTTCCTTATGTAATCTGTGAGCCAATTCTACATCACTTTCAATATGAGCTATCCCTTGATCCCTTCTCTTTATCTTAACAGGTTCTTCTTCAACAAGTACACCTTTACCTTTATCTTTAGGATCAATGGTTGGAAGAGGCTGAAGTATGGTTATTAATCTGACAGGTCTTGAAGGGTCTTCTACATCTTTAATGGCAACTCCTTTCTCTTTAGCTTTCTCACTCCTCATCTTTACCATAGTTTGAGCAATGGTAAGGTCTTTATCATCAAATATAGTTGTTGTTGTAGGAGGAGTAGATGGCTCAACAACACTAACTTTAGGTTTAGCAGTACTAACTTCTTTCTTAATATCAAGAACTTCTGTGTCACCACTGCCTTTCACTACTTTTGTGTCATCACTTCCACGCTTTTCTTGAGCCTCAGAATCTGTATCTTGAACAAAATCCATTCCTTCATCCACCAGTTTATCAATCACTTTCCTTGAACATTAGCTTAGTCTTGTTACTTTTCATCCCCTGTTTGGATACATCCTCCTCAACAAAATTAGTATCAAAAGACTGAACCTGTTTGTATATTCTCTTTTTGGAGTATGAGGTGCTTGAATTGCATTGTCTTTCCAATTTCTTGACCTGCTTCTTTAGTTTGAGAATCTCCACAGCTTGAGCATCCTTATCTTTCTCTAAGTCAAGCACCTGTTTTGACAATTTTGTACATAAAGCAATCAATTCAGTCAGTTTCATTCTACCCTCATCACTTCCAGGTGTGTAACCTCTTGGGAGAGGTGAATCATGGGGTGGGGTTGGTACATAATCCGTTAATTCAATATGATGTGTCACACCCCGCCAAGGCGGAATCGCAAGGCGTGATCGATATGCATCATCACAACACATGGCGTCACAATAGAGAAATACTAAATGAATTAAAATCCAATATATGAAAGACACAATGTGTCTTGATAACACCTACAACATTTATCATTCAAATTCATATAGTGCAACCAACCAGGAGAAAACAAACGAACATAGATTCCGCAATGCAAGCCTATGGTCTTTCTAATCCTTCTCTCTCTAACGCTTCTATCATCACTTTGGCACACCTGAAAATGATGCTTAAAACGTCAACATAATTGTTTGTGAGAGTTACAGGTTTAAGACTCATATATGACACCGCGATCATCAAAAACAACGTTTATGAACATATATGCATGGTTATTCTATCACAACAATCAATTCACAATGACATCATAAATATCTGGGGTGGATCGTACCCTGTCGTCCTAATAATCTCTTCTCTTCTGTCACTGCGCAAGACTAACCCACTTGACTAGCTAAATCTATCCGGGTTACACACTAGGTCATGTCTTCCTCACATACACATACCTTTCCACAATTCTAAACTAGGACAATGCCATCTTCACATACGCATGTCTTACCACAAATCATATCACATAGCAATCATATAGTTTGACACTTAAAAACACATATCACGGTTCATAATTCAAAAAGGTTTTGCATCATTTCCATCCCAAAATATAAGTAAAAAGTGGGACTGTAAAACTCACCTTGATGCAAAGCAATCCAAACTCTTCAATTAATCTCGCAAAGAATCTAAGCAAAAAATATCACACATACGTTACCATCGATTAGGTCACACACCCAAGTAGAAGTAACAATCACAATGATGGATACTATATATCCTATCTTAATTAACTCTTCTATGTACTCCTCATACTTGCTAACTTCAAGTTATCTCATAAAACATTACTTCTCAACTTTCTACTTTTTACTAAGTTTTTATAGCCTAAAGATGACTCTAAATAAAATACTTAAACACCTATTTATTACTTTTCCTTAGATGCCATAGCTCCCCAATGAGTTGTGAGCTTCCATGATTTTTTAGAAAAAATAATAAGTCTAACTATTTTATAAAAATTCATCATCACAAATCACCCAGATTCGGATCTGATCGCACACCAAAAAGTTTGACTTTATTAGACACACTTAAACAATGAATTGGACTTAGCCCTTTGAACCGAAGTTCATAGACACATAAAATATGATCTCTGTGCTTTGAAAACTCTTAATTCAAATTTTAAATAGGGTTTTTACACCTTGCAATCTGACCTGAAAACTCAGCTTTGACAACGAATCTTGTTTGATTTATTTATCTAACTTCCACTCACTTTTAATTCATGAAACCTATGGGGTTTGAAAGTAGACTCTTTGTAGATATTTTAGGCTCAAGAAAATCAAGAAAAGCTATCGGTATGACTGAGTTATGACTCTTGCAAGATGACCTTTCAAAACTGCCAGCCTTTAAACTCTGAATTTACAAA
Source organism: Tanacetum coccineum (assembly GCA_026074375.1). Classification (NCBI taxonomy): domain Eukaryota; kingdom Viridiplantae; phylum Streptophyta; class Magnoliopsida; order Asterales; family Asteraceae; genus Tanacetum; species Tanacetum coccineum. The sequence continues at coordinate 15,838 of BQNB010098090.1, forward strand.
CCCTAAAACCCTAATTACCCATACTTAACATCACTAATCATATAAAAACGATTTTTAAAGATTAAAACTCAAATTTTACAGATCTTTTATAAACCCTAATTCATCCCTAATGACTGTTACATAATTAAAACTTAATTGAATTGAAAAAGGTTTAAGAAATTCATACCTTAAAGCTTAGAAATCAAAACCCTAAAATTTTTTGGGTTTTCCCTTGCTTCTTGTGTTGATCGCTGGCCAAGGGAGAGAGGGAGACAAAAGAATGATTTTTGTTTAGGTTATGATTTGTATTTATAGGCTTAGGAAGAAGATATTTACCAAAATTAGTGTTGTAATCCAATTGGGCTTTCTTTCCCTTCTTTTTCTCCTTGTTTGGCCGATCCACACAACAATTCGAAGTAACAATCACAATGATGGATACTCTATATCCTATCTTAATTAAATCTTCTATGTACTCCTCATACTTGCTAACTTCAAGTTATCTCATAAAATATTACTTCTCAACTTTCTGCTTTTTACTAAGTTTTTATAGCCTAAAGATGACTCTAAATAAAATACTTAAACACCTATTTATTACTTTTCCTTAGATCCCATAGCTCCCCAATGAGTTGTGAGCTTTCATGATTTTTTAGAAAAAATAATAATAAGTCTAACTATTTTATAAAAATTCATCATCACAAATCACCCAGATTCGGATCTGATCGCACACCAAAAAGTTTGACTTCATTATACACACTTAAACAATGAATTGGACTTAGCCCTTTGAACTGAAGTTAATAGACACATAAAATATGATCTCTGTGCTTCGAAAACTCTTAATTCAAATTTTAAATAGGGTTTTTACACCTTGCAATCTGACCTGAAAACTCAGCTTTGACAACGAATCTTGTTTGATTTATTTATCTAACTTCCACTCACTTTTAATTCATGAAACCTATGGGGTTTGAAAGTAGACTCTTTGTAGATATTTTAGGCTCAAGAAAATCAAGAAAAGCTATCGGTATGACCGAGTTATGACTCTTGTAAGATGACCTTTCAAAACTGCCTGCCTTTAAACTCCGAATTTACAAACCCTAAAACCCTAATTACCCATACTTAACATCACTAATCATATAAAAACGATTTTTAAAGATTAAAACTCAAATTTTACAGATCTTTTATAAACCCTAATCCATCCCTAATGACTGTTACATAATTAAAACTTAATTGAATTGAAAAAGGTTTAAGAAATTCATACCTTAAAGCTTAGAAATCAAAACCCTAAAATTTTTTGGGTTTTCCCTTGCTTCTTGTGTTAATCGCCGGCCAAGGGAGAGAGGGAGACAAAAGAATGATTTTTGTTTAGGTTATGATTTGTATTTATAGGCTTAGGAAGAAGATATTTACCAAAATTAGTGTTGTAATCCAATCGGGCTTTCTTTCCCTTCTTTTTCTCCTTGTTTGGCCGATCCACACAACACCCCCTTTTATTTATATATATTTTTTTCTTTTTTATTTATTATGTCTTTATTTACCTTTATTTTTAATTATAGGTAAAAACCTTCGCTTATTTTGCTAAACCTTGAAGTTTCTAACTAGTTTTCAAACTAACCTTCATTTCTAACTATTTCTAAAAATGGAAAGTATTTCATCTAAACAATGTGCCGTAGGGTTCCTTTTATATACCAAGGAAACTCTAATGGGCTTTACAAACGTGTAAAAGGATAATGCATATCCCTTTCCTAGATATCTCTAGGTTAACTATCAAGATAACAATTCTGTTACATAAACAGACTTAACTAGACAAGACCAGTACTAACTATAGTAAGTACCAGAACGCCAGACTTATCTTAGTTAAATAAAAAACATTCTGCTCGACTTGTAAGCTATTTCTACCAGATGAGCATAACTCTATAACTACCAAGACTTAAGTCATTATAATGAAATTTCTTTCCTAACATCTCACCTAACTTGATCTCACGTAATGAACTTCAAGTATTCTTATGAGTATCGTCATGATGAGCTTCCTGACGATTTTTGTAAGCAGTTATCCTTTAGAATTAGTTCTTGAACTAAAACATGATGATTTCCTAAAACAGTTCTTAGACTTCTATCAGCATCTCTTGAAATCATCGAATAAGGATATTTGCAAAGCATCAAATCTTTAACATCATGGCCACTACTCTCACATGCTACATGTAATGACTCTTCACAACAAACTATCATTAGTGCAACAATAAAAACAGCAAACCATTGACTATATGTACATCAAACTTAAAGTTTCAGTCCATTCTCATTCACTGTCACCTACAACAAAAATTTCCAGGTGTGTTGACTCCTAAGAGAGAGACTCATTGAAAATTATAAATGGATTGATGTCTCTTTATTACCAGTAGCCCATTAACTCTGGAGTAGCCAATTTTTATTTTATTAACCTGGTACGTTGAATAACCATTTCAACTCTTATTACACTAAACATGGTGAGTTGAAATACCATATGTTTTTATAGCAATCATCAACTATTAACGGATTATAAGTCCTTCCAAGTAACCGTTTTGCTCATTGGCTACAAAATTCCTTTAGTGGAATCATGACATCACCTGGGGACTAGTAACCAGTTTACTATTGAATCATGAATTCATTGGTAAGTGAGTACCATCCAGTTTTTGTGTAAACTGTCCAACCATATAAATGGATTTTCCACACCTTTACCACAAAAGCCAGAAACCGTTGTGGGCTAGCACACTCTTTACAAACACAGATATGGTGAGACATAAGCCCCCATAATAAGTTTTTGTAAACTACTATCAACGCATTAAATACGATTTGAGAAGTCATTACCAAAGCGTTTTAGCTTTGACTAGCCAGTCCTTATTCCTATTAAAGACATGGTGAACTGAGACCATTTGTGTATGGTGTTAGCCGAACACTCAACCCTTCTCATCTTACCATTTTTATATCTATAGTTTCCAACATAACTACTCCAACATTTTCTAACACTAGACTTGCTTACAACATCATCAAAGTTGTAACAAACTTCATTCATTTTTCCATCTAGAAGCTTCATTTTCAGCATCACTTGGCAGGCATCTTTAGACAGAGGATACTTCCTATCTGCTAACATATAAATACTACATGCCTTCAAGGTTAGACAATGTACTTCACAATTATCATAATACCTCTAACTGATTATCTTTTGCTATAGTGGTAAGCTCCAAATGGCATCTTCATTGAGAGGTGGATCAAACATAGTCCTAAGATCACTCTATAGTATTTTGTCATAAACATCTTCAGACTTATTTGTTCTATACTTCTACATTACCAACCTGTATAGCTCAACAAGATCCTCTCTTGTGAAGTCTTTAAGCATAGCACCAAAGCTCATATAAACTGTATCATCTCCATTTGCTCTTATTATCTGATAAATGCTTCTTTCACCTTATTGAAATATCTTCCGATTTGCCACAATATTGGATTTTGTATCCAAAGGAGTAGGATTCATAGCTTCTACTGATTCTTCTTCATCAGTCTCTGAATCTCCTTGTGGACTCTTGTCAACATTTATACCCTTCCTAGCCTTTTGCTTCTTTCTTTTTCCTACTCTTTTTATAGGCTCTTCTTCTTTTACTTTAGCAACTTTTTCTTTTGTATCTGAAACATCTTTATCATCAATCCTTTGTTTCTTTGAAATCTCTGTCTGAAGCTCTTCTCCATATCTTTTTAACTGTGCCTTTGTAGCTTCAATGTTCATAGGAACAAAAGATTCAACCTACTTGACCAACTTATCAAACTCTCCTTTCACTTCTTCAAAACTTAACTTCTTTAACTGTGTAAGCTTCCATGTCCCCTGATTCTTCAAATAATTCATCAGTAGTTCCTCACAGTGAATGGTCAAGCTTAACTTCTTCTTGCGTTTCTCTTTCTTCATGCACAAAAACCTTCTTCTCTGATTTACTAACTACTACCATCTTCTTTGCAAATCTTCTTCTGGCAATTCTTTTCCCTATTACAGTCTTTGTCAATTCTAACATTAGCTTCAAGCTTAGCGCTAATGGCATCCTAATCTTCCTTCAGTGGTAGTTTGAGCTTCAAATTGAACTTGAGCTTTTCTTTGGCTTTGTTGCTCATTAACTCTTCGTCTTCATCATCTTTTTAGGCCAATATGAAGCCTCCAAATGAACTTGTTTGCTATTTTCTTCTTCCTCTAAGTGTTGCAACTTATGGCTTCAGCAAGACTACTTCTTCTTGTCTTATTGTTCTTTAATTTTTCTGCGTAGCCAGGATCACCCCTCTACACCATTGGAGCCTATCCTTCCTTTGACCTCCTAGCAAACTAACTCGGCTCCACTACTATACAACTCCTAAGCCATCAGTATTAACTTCTTCACTATCAGTATTAACATGTTCAAGGCCAGTACTAATATCTCCAAAGCCAGAATCAATATCTTTTCCCTTGGACTCTTTTCTCATCTTGTATCTTTTACCCTTATCAACTGACTTTGACCTCTGAGAAGCAACCTTTGACAGAGTTTTAGCTGCTTCCAAGGTTGTAGGACTGATTTCTCTTCCGAGCCTCGCTGAAGGTTTAGGAGGATAGCATAATTCTCCTTTTGAACTAAGGTCATTCAATAATGCCGAATTATCCTCCCCTGATCCTTTAGTTCTTCAACCTCTGAGTCAGTTAAAACTACATGTCTCCTTTTGATAATATCTTCCAGTTTCTTTACCTTCTTTACCAACTGTACAATTGCTTTTCCCATGGTCAGCTTAGTCTGCTTGAGTTCTGTCTCCAAACTATCAACCTTTGTGATTAAATTGGGAACCAAGTGTAGTAAGTCTTCCACTGTCATAGTCCTTGCTTCTGGCACATGAGGGTGAGTAGGATCCTGAGAGTGTGGAACTGCAGTCTCTTGTCTAGGTGAAAGTGGTTGGCCTACTAGACTTAAGTTAGAATTAACTTTTTGCACAACTTCAGTTCAACTTTAATCCATGCTTCAATGCAATCCAAGTATAACCTGAAAATGTTAAGCCACACACAAAATATACTATAAAACTAATCAAAAACACTATGTTACTAGATCTATTATATTTTAATAACTACTAAAAGTAAGATAACCTATCATAATTAATTCTACTAACTAGTATTACTAGATTACAAACTATACATTTAATCCTCCCCTTAAATGTAGCTATGGATTTATCATACCAATATTAACCACTAAGAAATTGAACCTTGGTCCATCAAAAGCTTTGGTCAATAAGTCAGCTACATTGAAGTCTGTGTGAATTTTCTCCACCCTAATGAGCTTCTTCTCATAAGAATCTCTTATAAAGTGGTGTCTGATCTCTATGTGCTTTGTCTTGGAGTGATACACCAGATTCTTCACAATGCAGATGGTGCTTTCATTATCAATGTGGATTTTGGTATTCATGAAATTGAAACCATAGTCCAACATTTGATTCTGAATCCACAATACTTGTCCACAGCAACTTGCAGCACTACAACTTCAACTTTGTTCTATAGGAAGCCACTATGTTATTGATTACATGCATTGCCATGAAAATTCAACCTTCTTACCAAGAAATTGACAACCACACAGTTTGTATATACCTGTCAAGGATTGCCCCAACATAGTCACAAATCTGAGTAACTTTCAGTTCAAAAGAAGATTCTCTAGGATACCATAAATCCCAAATTGGGTTTGACCTTAATACTTAAAGAATTCTCTTCACAGCAATAAGGGTGCAAGTCTTGAGGGAGTAAACCTAAAAACTAGAACAAGCACAACTGCAAACATATATCAGGCCAATAGGCAGTGAAATACATGAGAGAACCTAACCATGGATCTGTATAAGTTGTACAACCACTCATCAGCTTCCTCCATCTTGTGTCAATGCCCATCTTGGCCTCCATAGGGTTTATGGCAGATTTTCACACCTGCAAGGTCCCAAACTTTTTTTCAGCATGTCGCCGCAACAACCTTGTGTGAGAAATGAAAAATGCCATATGTCTATTGTGCTTGACTTGTAATCCAAAGGAAGAATATGAGTTCACCCATAGACCTCATTTGAAATTATAATCATTCATCAAGGCCTCAAAACTCATCCACACAAGACTTTCTATAGAGCCAAAAAATAATCATCCAACATACACTTGAACTAGCAAGATATCCCTTCTTGTCCTTCCTTACTAAAAAAGTCTTATCTATGTACCCCCCTGTATCCATGCCTCTCTAGAAATGTTGATAGTGACATACCTACTCTAGAGCTTGATGTAGTCCATATAAAGCTTTGACAACCTTATAAACTTTCTTAGGATGAGCAGGATCAACAAAACAAGGAAGTTGAGAAACAAACACCTCTTCATCTATAATGCCATACAAAAATGCACTTTTGACATCCATTTGGTATACTATGAACCCCATAAATGAGGCAAAGGCTAAAAATAACCTGATAGCTTTTATTCTTGCCACAGGAGCAAAAACCTCATCATAGTCAATACCCTCTTCCTGTCTGTGACCTTGGGCCACTAAACAAGGCCCTTATTCTTACAACTACCCCTCTTTCATCCCTTTTGTTTCTGTATACCCATTTTTTTCCAATCACCTTTGCTCCATGAGGTAGATCTACTAGAATCCATACCTGTTGCAGCCTAAACTGTAATAACTCCTCTTGTATAGCTTCAACCCAACAGTCATCTTTTAGAGCTTCAGAAATCTTTTTAGGTTCCTCCTGAGATAAGAAGTATGAGGCTAAACAAACAATGCGAGTTGATGCTTTGTATTTTCCTTTGTTGCTTTTAAACATAACTACCAGAGCAGGTGCGACCTAAATGTTGCTTGCACCTCTGGCTTCTAGTTTTGTATAAATGAACTTTAGGATACCTATTATTTGACTTTATGGGTGAATGTTGTGTATCCTCAGAGTAGGAATGGGACTAACAGCTACTTCTATAGGTAAGTTGTTGAAATCCTGTACCAAACCCTCATCATCATAAGAAATCTCATCAAAAATCCCTTTCTGAGGCTTGTTAAAGATTGTGAGCTCTGGCATATCTGAATCATCTTGATGAGCAGGTTGCATATTATCTTGTCCACTACCAGAATTAACTGAGTTAGTACTGGTAGCTTTGTTCTTAGGTACTTCTCTTAAATGCTTTTGAGCAAGTTCATCCAATTATCTTCTAAAAGCTAGAATTTCAGGAGTATCTTCTGAAATGCTAGTAGAATAAGCCTCCTTTTGGAATATTGTTTGAAGAAGTATAAATACTGTAGGGACCAGTATGACCAGACTTAACCTTGTTAGTGCTGCTCTTGCTTTGTGAAACAAAAGCAACATTTTTGAGGCACTGTAGATGATTTTGAGGTACTTGTGAGTTCCTGCTCAAAAACCCTAAGGTTATTATACAAGTCATCAATGGATAAAGTGTCAACATCTAGTTTGGCTCTCATAGTGATTGCCAGATTTGACCAAGCTGAGGGTAAAGATCTGAGAAACTTGTGATTGGCATCTCAGTGGATACTTCAGCACCATGAGCTTCCAACTGTGAGAGTAATCGTTGGAATCTGTCATATCCCTTTCTAACCCTCTGATTTGATATAGTAAATGCTTTAAACTGTAGTTTTAACACAGCTTTCTGCATCTTCTTTGAATTTGCATTACCACCAAACCTAGTCCTTATGGCTTCCTAAATTTCTTTTGCATCATCCATTCCATGAAATCTTCTCAGATGTTCCTTGGGAATGGCCATAAGTAAGATGGTTCTTGCCTTCCTTTCTTTTTCAACAGCCTGAATTTTTGCAGCAGATACTGGTGGAAGTACTCTAACAACACCATCTTTTCTAGTTGAGATTCTCTTCTTGGAATTTCCATTCTAAATTACCTTCGAAACACAATACATAATACGTACACAGAATATTACGTGCACGACATTTGAAACTACGTAAAGTTTCCAAATGATCTCATTTCCACTCAATCTCATTTCAGCTAGTACCATGATTCATAAATCATGTACTTCAATCTCATACACATATCTCTCACAAAACACATAAAACACATAAAGAACACACATACATGCTTCGCATAAATTCTAAAATAAACTGACCAACCGGCTTAAACCACGGTTGTCACAGTATCCCCTCCTTTAGGAAATCTCGTCCTGAGATTTAACCAAAAGGTTCAATTCCATCATTAGCAATCAAATAATCGAGGATGCTTATCTTTCAAGTAGTCCTCCCATACTCATGTTAACTCGAAGTTACGCTTTGAATTCCAACTAACTTTAACTATTAGAATCTTACTGGTAATAACTTTGCTTTCTCACACATGTGTAAGAATAGCAACATAACAACTATAAACAAAGAGAAGCATCCATACTACATGAGCCTCGCCCGTCCTCGAGGAAATTCCTCAAAAACCTTGAGTTGTGTAACAACGTGATTTATATCTTAATCTCGCAACTCATTAAACAAGAACTGTTTTGAAACTAAGATATGAGTTTATACAAGCTTAGTGTTTTTAAAGAATCAACGCAATTTTAGGTTTACTCGAAATTTTAAAACCACTCAAATAATTTCTGATACTCAACTCATCGGGCAATCTTAACCGATAAGCTACAGGGCCAATCCTTTTAAGAATCTCAATTGGTCCTATATACCTAGGTGCTAACTCACCTTTCTTACCAAAACGTACTACACTTTTCCAAAGTGAGACTTTCATCATAACATGATAACCAACACTAAACTTTAAAAGTTTCATTTCTACTATCAACTTAACTCTCTTGACGATCTTTGGCTTCCTTAAGCCTTTCCCTAATTACGACTACCTTAGTCGTCTCTTGCTCCAACTCAAGTCCAATCATCTTACTTTCTTCAATCTCAACCTATAAAACAGGCGATCTACCTCTTCTTCCATACAATGCCTCCAATGAAAACACATCGAATACTCGAATGATAACTATCTTTGTAGAAAACTTGCCTCACGGAAAGTGAGTATCCCAACTACCACCAAATTTCTCACACAAGCTCTAAAGATATTTTCCAACGTCCAAAAAGTACGCTCACTCTGACCATCAGTCTATGGATGGTAGGCAGTACTCATATCTACTCGTGTTCCTAACGACTTCTACATCCCATTCCAAAACCTTAATATACATTCCATCTCTATCAGGAATACTCGACACGTGCACTCCATGTCTTGCAACTGCCTCATTTACAAACAACCTTGCCAAATACTCCATCTTATATTCTTTTTGTATTGCTAGAAAATAGGATAACTTAGTCAGTCTATCGACTATCACCCAAATCGCATCGCATCCACTACTCGATCTTGGTAACTTAGATTTACTATCCATAGTTAATCTTTCCTTTTCCCACTTCCAATCGGGTATCTCAGGTTGTAGTAACAAAGCTGTAGACATTTGA
>BQNB010098091.1:0-24459 GCA_026074375.1 Tanacetum coccineum
GAGGTATACGATAATTGTTTAAAGCCTGTTTTGATATAACGTCGCAAATGATACATTATATGAGTAATGTACTTTGTTAAAATGATATTAAGATATTGTCTTGACATATTATGATGTTTGCTTGACATACATGTAGATAGGATTGCCATAGGTAGGTTGCGTGAGCTCGTTAACTTTAGTTATGCAAGTTACATTGCATATTGAGATATTGGTAATGCAAGTAATGTAATAAAGCGAAAAATTTCTCTGAAAAAGGTGGTTCATATATAATAGATAGATAATACATTGCATCTAACTTAATAGATGGATATTTACATTTGATGAAAATTACGGGTTGTTATATAAGTACCCATATGCTCACTTCTAAGTAAGCAATTTGGGTAAAACTTTTGCATTTGAAGCAGATAAGCACTAAAAAAAGCAAAACCAAACACCCCTTAATAAAAGTTGGCTCGTTAATAAAAGCATATAAGCACCGGGTTTATATGTGGACTTCAAACGGTTGATCAATTGTCCTCTTCACCTGCTATTTTTATCTAGGTCAATCCATGTATAACGAAATTCTAATGAACAATCTAAAACACTTGCATAGTATCAACAAATGATTTTTCATATTTCTAACGTGACCGACATACCCATGCGACCACAACTCTTTCGACCACTGCTAAATTCTTTTAATTATAGAGTCACAGATAACCAAATATTTGAAGTGATGAATTCAAGTTTCTTAACTCATGTACCAGTCGTTAAAAAAAAGTGTTAAAATTAATGCAAGTCAAACCCCAAACTTAGGGCATCCACTATGGTAAATGATTATAAAGCTTTATAAATTAATTTTTTCATGCCACATCAATAAGTTTTAGACCTTTTGAGATAATAAACCTATGAGGTGAGTTATTTTGCATACTAGTTTCTTCATACATACCAAGGGACAAAACTAGACCATCCATTTCATTAGATTAAAAAGAAAACATTTAAGATTAAAAAAAACATGGAGGGACCAAAAGTGTAAATTTACTAAAACTCACACTACCACTCCCTCATTATTCTTAGAATTGGCAAATCTTGCCCAAATTGCAATTAATTGACTTTTTTTGACATTTTGTACGTATTTTAACTTTTTTTCTTTTTTTTTTACGTTTTTTACGTTCTTATATTTTTTTTACGTTTTTATACGTTTTCGTTCGTTTTTTACGTTTTCGTTTGTTTTTCTACGTTTTCATCTGTTTTTTACGTTTTCGTTTGTTTTTTTATGTTTTCGTCTGTTTTTTACATTTTCGGCCGTTTTTTTACGTTTTCGTCCGTTTTTTTATGTTTTTTGTCCGTTTTTTACGTTTTCGTCGTTTTTTTTAACGTTTTCGTCAGTTATTTTACGTTTTGGTTTGTTTTTTTACGTTTTCGACTGTTTTTTAGGTTTCCTCCGTTATTTTACGTTTTCGTCAGTTTTTTTACGTTTTCGTCCGTTTTTTAACGTTTTCGTCAGTTATTTCACGTTTTCGTCTTTTTTACGTTTCATCCGTTTTTTTACGTTTCGTCCGTTTTTTTACGTTTCGTCCATTTTTTACGTTTTCGTCAGTTTTTTACGTGTTCGTCTAATTTTTTACATTTTCGTCCATTTTTTATGTTTTCGTCAGTTTTTTTACGTTTTTCGTCTGTTTTTTTATATTTTCGTCTGGTTTTTTTACGTTTTCGTCCATTTTTTAACGTTTTCGTCAGTTATTTTATTCCTCCGTTTTTTAACGTTTTCGTCAGTTCTTTTACGTTTTCGTATGTTTTTTTACGTATTTGTCCTTTTTTTACGTTTTCGTCCGTTTTTTAACGTTTTCATCAGTTATTTTACGTTTTCGTCTGTTTTATTACCTTTTCGTCTTTTTTATGTGTTCTCTTTCTTTTTACGTTTTTGTCTGTTTTTTTTATGTTTTTGATGTTTCAGCACGTTTTCTTCGTTTCGAAAGTTTTCGTCCGTTTTCGCACATTTTCTTACGTTTTCGCACGCTTTCGTCAGCATTCGCTGCGTTTTCGTAGCTTCCCGCTTTTCCTTTCAGCTTTCCGGTTTTAGTTCAGCTCTCGCGCGTTTTTGTCAGATCTCGCGCGTTTTCTTCAGCTCTTGCGCGTTTTTGCTAGCTCTCGCGCGTTTTCGTCAACTCTCGCGTGTTTAAGCCAGCTCTCGCGCGTTTTCGCCAACTCTCGCGCGTTTTCATCAGCTTTCGCGCGTTTTCGTCAAATTTTGCCCGCTATCCCATTTTTGTACGCTTTCGCCCGATTTCGCACGCTTTCGCCCTTTTCGCACGCTTTCGTCTACTTTCGCACGTTTTCTTACGATTTCGCACGTTTTCGTCTGTTTTTGTACGTTTTCGTTTGTTCTCGCACGTTTTCACACGTTTTCTTTCGTTTTCGCATGTTTTCTTTTGTTTTCGCACGTTCTCATCCGTTTTCATAGTCCGTTTTCATAGTCCGTTTTCATAGTCCGTTTTCATACGTTTTCATACGTTTTCGTCCGTTTTTGATCGTTTTCAGACGTATCCATCCATTTTCATATGTTTCAGTCCGTTTTCTTACGTTTTCGTTGGTTTTTGTCCGTTGCCGCATATTTTTGTCTATTTTCGTCCGCTGTCGCACGTTTTTGTCATTTTCAGATGGTTTCTTCCATTTCATACGTTATTTATCACTGATATTATGCCAAAAACCTTAAAACCCTAAACCACTAAACCCTAGATCAAAAACCTTAACCCATATCCATTAGGTTTATTATCATAAGTGGTATATACAATAAAAACCCTTAAAATCTATAACAAAAACTCTAAACACCTAACCACTAAACCATATACCAAAACCCTAAACCCTTAACTACTAGGTATAGTATCACAAGTGATATATACATAAACTTTAAAATCTATACAAAAACCCTAAACCTCTAACCACTAAACCTTATAATAAAAATCCTAACCCCACTAACCACTAAGTATAATATCACATAATGATATTATAATAAACTTTAAAATATATGTCAAAAACTCTTAACCCTACTTAAACCTATAGCCCAAATAACCCTTAAACCACTAAATACTAGGTATAATATCACTAGTGATATATTACATAACTTTAAATATATACCAAAAACCCTAGACTTTACCAAAACCTAAACCTCTACCCACTAGGTTAATATCCAAGTGTTTGATCATAAACTTTAGAAACCTATACCAAAATCTTAAACCCTAACCAACCAAACTTAATACCAAAACCCTAAAACCGCTATACACTAAAATTTATACCAAAAACCTTAACCACTACCGCTAAATCCTATACAAAAACCTAAAACCAACTCCCTAACCACTAAACACATATACCAAAAACCCTAAACCCCTAACTACTAAAACCATATGCAAAAACAGAACCCCTATCCTACTAGTATATATCACAAGTGATATATACGATAAACTTTAAAATATATGCCAAAAACTCTAAATCCTTAACCACTAAACCTATACCAAAAACCTTAAACCACTAACTACAAGGTATAATATCACAAGTGATATATACAGAAACTTTAGAATATATACCAAAACCCTAAACCCCTAACCACTAAACCGTACATAAAAACCTTAAAAACCCTAACCACTATGGTTTATTATCACAAGTGATTATTATATAATATATATAATAATATATATATATATATATATATATATATATATATATATATATATATATATATATATATATATATATATATATATAAATGTTAAAATCTATACCTAAACCCCTAACCACTAGTATTAATATCACAAGTGATATAAACTATAAAATCTATACCAAAAACCCCCTCTAACCTCTAACACCTAAAAAACCATATTCTAAAACGCTAAACCCCTAACTACTAGGTATAATATCACAAGTGATATATACATAAACTTTAAAATCTATACCAAAAACCCTAAACCTCTAATTACTAGGTATAATATCACAAGTGATATATACATAAACTTTAAAATCTTACCTAAAACCTTAAACCCCTAACTCTAAACCATATACAAAAAACCCCCCTTAAACCAATATATCACTAAACTTATACAAAACTCCTAAACACAACACTATGGATATATCATGAGTGATATATATTATATATATATATATATATATATATATATATATATAGAGGATAAAGATCAAATAAAAAGACAAATATTCGTGAGAAGGATAAAAAGATTTATTTTTTTAAAAAAGTTCTCAAAAAATTCTGAAAAAATTCCACAAGATCGTGTATGTTGGTGCATGAAAAAGTTGTAAAGGAAGTTTTTCTAAAAGTGGATAGTTTTGCCGAAAAAAATTTATTAAAAAACGTTTGTTGCATTAAATCGGTTTTTGTGCATCAAATTCGTTTTTGTACCCAACTTATTTTGACTTTTTGCATCAAAATTTTTATGCGCATCAAACTATAACAAGTCGAAAAATTTGTGCATCAAAATTTTTTTTTGCATCAAAATCTCTTTTTTTGCGCATTAAAAAAACGTATAAAAACTCAAAATTAAAAAAACTTCTTTTACAAAAGTTTTATGCACCAACATACTGATTTAATGGAATTTTTTGGAATTTTATTAAGAACTTTTTAAAAAAAAGTTTTCTTTTTATCCTTCTCACGAATATTTGTCTTTTTATTTTAACCTTCCTCTATATATATATATATATATATATAAACATTAAAATCTTATTAAAAACCCTAAACCCCTAACCACTAAATTTTATACCAAAAATTTAAACCGTAACAATTAAAACCTATTACCTAAAAACCCTAAAACACCATAACCACTAATACATATTACCAAAACCCTTAAATCCCTAACCATAAACCATTACAAAACCCTAAACCTTGTTGCCCAAAAAAACCCTCAACCTCCTCATAACCATAATCCTTTACCTAAACCCTACTACCCCTACCCACTAAAACCTATGACAAAAAACATAAATCTTAAAAAACCCCATATGTATAATATCACAAGTGGTATACTCCATTAAGCTTCATTAATGAATGTGAAGGAGAAGAAAACCTAGATCCCCAAAAAAAAATTCCTTCAAATCCATCACTTCAATCCTAAAATTAAACAATTTATCATCATTCAAATTCAAATAACAAAAACCAATCTATTTCAATTTTATAGATCTCCTTTCAATCCAAATATTTTTCATCTAATTTACAGATCAATTTCATCTATTTTAAACCAATAGGTGCTTATTATTATAGGAAGTTTTAGATCAAAGGAAGATGATGTATCTAAGATTTTCTACGTCGATTTTTGTTACAAATTTTCCGGAATCGTTTACCGCCAAAGATCTTTTCCATTCATGCAAGGTATATGGTCATGTTGTGGACAGTTTCATTCCTTTGAAGAGGTCCAGAGAAGGTAAAATATTTGGTTTTGTTCGGTTTATCAATGTCTTTAATGTGGAGAGGTTAGTCAGTAATTTGTGTACGATTTGGGTGGGCCGTATAAATTCATGCTAATGCGAGTTTTAATAGGGCTCCTGCGTAATGGGAATCTAAGGAGTGGTAATGCCTGAACACGTTAAAAAATGGATGGTGGAAAACAGGATGGGGCCTTTACTCTAGAAAGGGGTTGGCTCCATGGAGAACGGTAAAACGTTTGTTGACGTGTTATCAGCGAGAATAGGTCTGAATATATGGAGAGTGAATCTTTACAGCGACCGTGGGTTAGGTTGATGATTGTCCTTTCTCTAAAGATTTGTCAAGTCCTTATTTGCCGGAGCGAAAGAAGTGGCCTCCTTATCTAATCTCAAAAAAGCGCTTATTAATGAAGGTTTCGATGATTTGACAATTCGCTACTTGGGAGAGTTATGGATCATACTTGAGTTGATCCGTTAAGTCTTACGAACTTATTTAGAGTATATACTGGGGCGGTTTCAATGGTTCTCGTGTTGAGGCAAGCGTCTAACGATTTTATGCTGAAGTAGAACCGTGTGGGTAGAAGTGAAGTATCCCTTTTAAAGTTTGGTCGGGATACTTTTTAGGATTGCCGCCAAGTGGGGAGAACTTTAGACTTTGATGATCAAGAAGATTTGTATTTCCACTCCAAGAGATTGTGTATCTACACGAAACTTCGTTCGAATATATTTGAGAATTTCAAAATAGTTTACCGGGGTAAGGTGTGTTGGATTCGTGCTAAAGAAGTTCCAGGATGGGTTCCGGAGTTTTTGGATGATTCGGATGATGAAAGCCAGTCAGAAGAGGGAATTGACGATCATGAACATTTAGGTCATGATGAGCATAGCTGTGGGGAGGATAATGATGTGAATGAGGTAGGCGGAATGTTCGACGAATCTTCTGGTCAGAAGAAAAATCATTTAGAGGATCCATTCGGCTTTTACTCGTTACTCAATAAAAATAAAGATGATACGTATGTTAATGGAACTGAAGACGAACAAAGTATTAAATACCCTTCGGGGTTCACACCGGAAGCTGAAAATAGAGAATTTAATTTAAGCGAGGAGAATGTTAGGAGTACCAATGTCGAGAATTTAAAACAGGGGAATGATGTTGAGATTCTGGATGAACAAAAAGATATTCATGATGTAAAAGGCTCTAAAACTCAGGATTCAGTGTCTGCTTGTTTAGGAAAATTCAAAAGATCTGCGGCACCGGAAACATGAGGTTCTATTTTATGCTTATTGGAGGAATTAGTTAAGGTGGGTCGTACTATGGGATATAACATGGAGGGTTGTATGAATAATATGACCGAGATAATTGAATCACAAGGAGCGGCTGGGGTTTTTCGATGAATTTCTTATCATTGAATATTCAAGGCTTAGCCCAAAAGGCCAAAAAAGTTTGGGTCAATGAGTTGTGTGTCAAGAATAGAGTTAATTTTTTAGCTCTTCAAGAAACAAAGATGGAGAGTATTGATTTACTTAGTGTGAAATTATGTTGGGGTAATTTATGCTTTGATCATGTTCATAGTGATTCCGTGGGAAACTCGGGAGGGATCTTGTGTGTGTGGGATCCGAATTCCTTTCGTAAAAAACGTAAGCTTGTTTCTGTTACTTTGTCATTATTCGGGGCGTGTGGTTGAAGACTAACGTTAATCTCCTTATTGTTGTCGTGTATGCTCCTCAGGATTCGCGTGATAAACGCATGCTTTGGGATTACTTAACTCATGTTTCTAGTCAGTGGGATGGTGAGGTAGTAATGATGGGCGATTTCAATGAGGTGAGGTTTAATTTTTTTAGGATAGTTTGGTTCTGTTTTTTAATGTTCGTGGGGCGGATGTGTTTAATTCCTTTATTGCTAATGCGGGCCTTGTTGAGGTTCCTCTAGGAGGAAGTGCTTTTACATGGAGCCATAAATCAGCTACTAAGATGAGCAAAATTGATAGGTTCCTTATCTCGGATGGTCTGATGAATACTTGCCCCAATATTAATGCTATTACATTGGAGCGATATTTATCGGATCATCGTCCCATTCTATTTCGTGAGTCTACATATGATTACGGGCCGATTCCTTTTCGTTTCTATCATCACTGGTTGGCATTGGACGGGTTTGATAATTTTGTAATCGATATTTGGAGGAATACTCCTGGTGATAAGTCTAATGCTATGCGAAATTTGATGTATAAATTGAAATTTCTCAAAGTAAGGATTCGAGGATGGCTTAGTACGAATAGAAACAGTACAAAGGCCGAGATCACTAGGCTTATAGGGGAGCTAGCGAAATTGGACGAGGTCATTGATAATGGTAATACCTACGAACGACATGTTCTTGAAGACTGGAGGTCCTGAATTTCTTTTTCTTTATTGATCAAATCTTTAATCAAATCCAGGCACGAAGCGGGCTTAAAAGGCCAAAATCAAATGGTCCGTGGAAGGAGACGAAAATGTTCGATTTTTTCACGGGATGATTAACAAGAAGCGTAGTCAATAGAAATTCCAGGGCGTATGATAGATGGTAAGTGGATCAAGAGCCGGTCTAGAGTTAAAAAAACTGTTTTTTTCAGCATTCCGAGATAGATTTGACGAGCCTAAAGATGACCGAGTTTGTATTGATATGTGTTTTCCGAGATCCTTATCGAACGAACAAAAGGATGACTTGGAACGTATGGTGTCTATGGAGGAGGTGAAGAGGGCTGTGTGGGACTGTGGGACGGACAAGTCCCCCGGCCCGGATGGATTCTCGTTTGGTTTTTATCGTCACTTTTGGCCAACGATTGATAACGAGTATTTGAGGCAGTTAAATATTTTTTTTCTCCATAATAACTTCACCAATTTTTGGGGGGGGGATGTATTCGGCGTTTTTTGCATTGATTCCAAAATTCCTGATGCAACATGTGAAGTTTTTAGGCCTATTAGTCTAATCGGAAGTATATACAAGATTGTCGCCAAAATCCTCGCGAATCGCATCGTTGGGGTTTTAGATGACATTGTGAATGAAGTGCAATCTGCGTTTATTGCGGAGAGACAAATCTTGGATGGCCCGTTCATCCTTAATGAGGTTATGCATTGGTGTAAAACTAAGAAGAAACAAGTGTTATTCTTTATTGTGGGATTTTAAGGAAAGCGTATGATACGGTTCGGTGGGATTTTCTGGACGATGTCTTACATAAGTTCGGATTTGGTAACAAGTGGCGGTTGTGGATTCAAAGCTGCTTACGATCGTCTCGTGGTTCCATTATTGTAAACGGTAGCCCAACGGAGGAATTTCAATTTTTTAAAGGTCTCAAGCAAGGTGATCCGCTATCTCCTTTCCTATTTATTCTTATTATGGAAAGTTTACATCTCTCATTTCAACGAGTGGTCGATGCGGGTATGTATACGGGAATCAAGCTATGTTCTTCGTTAAATTTATCTCATTTATTCTATGCGGATGATGTGATGTTTGTTGGGCAATGGTGCGACTCAAATATTAATACTCTTGTTCATGCATTGGAATGCTTTCATAGAGCTTCGGGTTTGAAGATTAATATGAGTAAAAGTAAGATTCTGGGAATTCATGTAGAGGACGTGAAGGTTAAGCAAGCGGCCTCTAAGCTCGGATGTCTTATCCTTAATACTCCTTTTTCTTACTTAGGTACGAAAGTCGGAGGTTCTATGTCGCGGGTATTGTTGGGATGAGGTAGTTGAGAAAGTGACGTCCCGTTTATCGAGATGGAAAATGAAAACTTTATCTATTGGTGGTAGATTGACTCTCCTTAAGTCGGTTTTAGGATCTATGCCTATATTTCATATGTCGATATTCAAAGTTCCTTCTAGTGTTCTTCAAAGACTTGAATCTATTCGGAGTCGTTTCTTCAAAGGTCATGATCTTGGAAGTAATAAAGCTTCGTGGGTTAAGTGGAGTAATGTATTGACGTCGAAAGAAAAAGGAGGTCTCGGAGTATCCAGTTTGTACGCTTTGAATAGGGGCTTATTGTTTAAATGGGTGGTGGAATTCTATGCTCAGAAAACCTCTTTATGGGCGAGAGTCATAAAGGCGATTCATGGTGTGGACGGAAAGTGGGTAATGTGCCATTAAATTGGAGCTTCGTTACTTGCTGGACTAGTATAGGCGGGTAGTTGAGTTTTGACACACACAAGGGAGTTATTTCTTTGAGTATTTGCAGCTTTATTGGGTATGGGGAATACGATACTTTCTGGGAGGATAGATGGCTGGAAGGGTCTGTGCTCAAAGACATTTTCCCACGTTTATACGTTTTAGAGACTAATAAAAAGTGTCAGTGGGTGATAAATTAAAGGATTTCAGGTTGGACAGTTCGTTTCGTCGGAAAGCTAGGGGTGGCATCGAGCAAGTTCAATATGAAGAGTTGTCCGACATGGTTAATTCGATTTCTCTTACTCTGAAGAATGACAGGTACGTATGGTCTCTATCTAATTCAGGAGACTTTTCTGTAGACTTTTTTCGAAGGTGATGATGAGAATAGATAACCACGGGAAGTATGTCTAGAAACTCGTTGGGTGAAGTATGTCCATAGGTGAAACGTGACTGTGGAAGATTCAAGAGTGGATGCATTCTACGAGACTTAATATTTCTCGTCGCGGTATGGATATTCAATCATTGTCATGTCCTATATGTGACTGTGGGGTTGAATCCTCTAGTCACTTGTTCTTTCAATGTAACTTGGTAAGGCAGGTGGTTCGTAAGATTTCTTCTTGGTGGAATATAGATTACGTGGATGTTAATTCATACGAGGAATGGTTAATTTGGTTGATCTCGCTGCGGCTTACGGCTAAGCTTAAGGTGGTGCTCGAAGGAGTTTTTTATGTGTTATGGTGGTCGATCTGGTCCTTTCGCAATAAGTTGCTGTTCGAGTCTAAAAATCCATCCAAGGCGGTTATCTTTGATAATGTCGTTTCTTGTTCTTATTATTGGTGTAAGTTTATGTGTAAAGCCTCGTTCAGTTGGACCGAATGGCTCAAAAATCCTTATCTTGTGACGTTGTAATTCTAGCGTCTTGCTAGTTTTGTGTTTTAATAAATCTGCTGTTCCAAAAAAAAATCACAAGTGGTATATACATAAACTTTAAAATCTATACCAAAAACACTAAACCCCTGACGACTACCCTATACCAAAAACCTAAACCTCTAACCACTAGGTGTAATATCACAAGTGATATATGCATAAACTTTAAATTTTATACCCTAAACCTTAAACTCCTAACCACTAAACTATATACCAAAACCTCTAAAACTCTAACCACTAAACCTTATACCAATACCTTTATAAACTAAGATTCGCCCGTAGTTTAACAATTATTACCCCTGACATTGTAGTAACACCAGTGATAGATAAATATATAATAAAATCTCATGTGATAAAGTAATATAATGTGACATCAGTTATGGTATTTCACATATAATTAATATCACATGTGATAAAGCAATATAATGTGACACTAATTGTGATTTTAACATGTAATCAATGTTATTTATCACTTGTGATATTATACTGTTAGTAGGATTAAAAGGGTTAAAACATAGTTTTTATAGTGTTTTAATTTAATTTTCACAAATTATGTTTGATATATGGTTAGAATGGTAAAGATGTTTATTTTTATGTCAAACATGATCAATCATTTAATGTTTTACACAAATACTTATGCTCATTTCATGACATCATGTTGAGTGTTCGAACGTACAAATATGTTATATCACATGTGATACTTCAAGCGGGTTTGATGATAAAAAATAAAATTCTTCGATATTCATCAACTTCTATAAATAAACTATTTTGATTTGGAGGTCCAAAAATTATGTATGATAAATGGTTAGAAAGCTAAGGATATGTACTTTTAAATGCCAAAAACGATGAATCAGTTGGAGTTCCACACAAATATTTATACCCGTTTTACGAAAGCATGTGAAGTGTTCTAACTTACAGATTAGTATAATATCACAAGTAATATATCAAACAAAATACTGCACGAGAAAAAACAAAAAAAATACAAAAAAACAAAAAAAAAATTGTCAAAAGTATATGAAAGTGCCCCTCTATTTAAAGATAATTAAATGCTCGTCACGATGGTGTAATTTATAAATCTTAACGTTTTACGGTTTTTGCGGTATGTGATTTTTAAAAATAAGGGTGAAAGTGTGTTTTAATTAAAAAACACAAAGGTAAGAAGGGATGGTGGATGTTTTTTGGGTAAAAGTCGAAAAATACCAACGAAGTTTCCAAAATGTCCCGACATTACCAACGAACTAAATTTCGTCCTACCTACACCAACGAACTTGTAAGTTATGTGTAAATATCACCAATATGACCGGGTAAAATATCCACGTCATTAATTTTTTAATTTTTTTATTCCACGCCACATTTTATCATTTATTCTATTTTTCTTTCATCTCTTTAAACATCTTTTTATGTCTTTTTCTCTTAAATGGAACGAGCTTCTTCCAGTCATAGTTCCGACTAAAAATGTATACTTTCTTGAAAAAATATCAATTAGAGAATTACACGTCTCAACAGATGGAACACTTCCAAGTTCATTCATTGTGTTAAAAGTAACAACCGCTTCTTCATACAAAGCAGCTTGTCCATAAGCTTTCATAATAGCAGTATACGCCTTTGAACTTGGTACTAATCCACTGTTTCTCATGTGTAGAACAATCTTTTTAGCGTCTTCGTGAAGCCCACCTTTCCCACACGAAACTATCAATCCCTTATATGTCTCCATATTCGGATCAATCTTTTCATCAACCATATCATTAAATAAAGTCATCACTTCTTTATAATACCAACCTTCCCCAAAAACAACTATTAGAATATTATACGTGCCCGCGTCCAACCCCATACTACAAACTTTCAACAAAACATTAGTCCGTTCCAATTCCGCATACGCTTCCAACAAAACATTATAACATGACGCTTCCAGCAAATTCCCTCTCGATTCCATCTCCCCAAAAGCTCAAAAACCTTCCCCAAATCACCCAACTTCCCAAACGTCTGAACCAAATCACCCAGATTCCATCTCCCTCAAAAGCTCGGAAACCTTCAGTGGAATGAGCTTCTTCTAATCTCACATTTATTTATAGATCCAATAACTCTTGATGATACATAAACAACAGCATATCATCATCGTCTTCTTTAAACTTCAACTTTCTCAAGGGCATTAAGTGGCTTCATATCATCATCATCCAAATACAAGATCTAGAAATCCAAATGCTTCTCCACTAAAAAATTTCTTTCCAGCTAGCTGACCTTGTCCCACATTTTTGTCCCCGCCACCATCGCATTCCACACGGCCACATCTTTGTCCCACATTTTATCAAACACTTTACGCGCATCAACCAACCGCCCACATTTACAATACAAATCAACCAATCCAACCGCAATAAAAACATCACATTCTAACCCTCTTTCCAAAATCTGTCCATGAATCCAAACATCCTTTTCAATTACCTGTAAAATCTTTAAATGTTCTTGACCTGTCAAGAAATCTGTTGACAGGTGGCATACCAGAAAGAGATGTCGTAAAACATAAGGAGACATGGGCATGTTCTTATTTTTACAACCTGAAAAGCTTTCATCAAGTAAGAAAGTGGGGGGTTTGGGTTTTCCGGCGGTGGTTGGACGGTGGTTTGTGACGGTGGGGATCTGGTTATGGAGAGAGAAGGGGAAGGGGAACGTGGGGGTGTAAGGAGAGGTGAAATGGAAATGGATATATGTATGGTTTTTTTCTTATAATATTTTTGGAAATATATACTTCACACAATCTGAATTGAGTTTATTTAAGTAAAAAAAACCGTTGCCAGGTGGAAGATAACTGCCACGTGTCGGTAAAAAATTATTATATGGGTGATATCAGAACAATATTTAAAAGTTCGTTGGTGTAGGTAGGACGAAATTTAGTTCGTTGGTGATGTCGGGACATTTTTGAAAGTTCGTGGGTATTTTTCGACTTTTACCCATGTTTTTTAAGGTTTAATCTTATCCATTAAATAAAGTTAAATCTTAGATTAATTCTCACCATTAGATCAAACTCAAATGGATGGTAAGGATTTGTCCCTTGATATGTGAGAAGAAACTGGTATGTAAATGAACATTTAGGTATTTCTACTATGATATAAACATATTAAAGCTTTATAATTGTTTCATACAACACATGCATTAAATGTTCTGAGATTATGAAGAGGTCTAACATTTAGGTGGACCTCTCATAGTGGATGCTATTAAAAAGTTCATTTGAAAATGTTTAGATCAACACTCATTTTATAAGTTTGTCGACACGAGTATCTCCTGTAAGATAATAATGAGGAATGGTTTGCTTTAATTTCAGCAGGGCCGTCTCATGGATTTCGGTGGCCCTGTGCCATTACTATACGGAGGCCCCACGCTAAAAACAAAAAATAAACGTATAAACGAACTATACTCGTTCTTTCATACAAATTAGTACATTGTACTCAGATAATGACAAAATAATGCATACATATATAACAGAAATTTTCAACTTTTGGTGGCTCCTCTTTGGTGGTGGCCCTGTGCGAGCGCACCTATCGCACTCCCTAATATCCGGCCTTGAATTTCAGCATACATGAGGTGGTGATCTGTTAGATTTTACAGCCTATTAGTTTCGCAATTCTTCATATAGATACAAAGTTCTTTTACTTTAATCTAGAAACTTAAGGCAATGTATCAAATTTAATTTGGAGATTTGATGAAGATTGTAACCTTTCTTATCTTATTATGTCAAATATCAGTGTAATTTATAGCATAAACCATTCCTTTTTTGGGCAGCTGGAATATTTTTCTTGCCGGAGGCTGCACAAGGACACGATAATTAAAAAGCTTTAGGTGAAATTTTGCATTTCTGGATCCTCCTTGATCGAACATGAAAGTGCACTCGAGCTAAAGTGTGTATACATCTATAGGTGGTTATCCTGTTTTCCAACTAAAACTTATAACACTTCTTTATCATAACTTATTAGATAAAAATAATATAATGTCACAAGTAAGACTTGAGACTAATTATTTATATGCATCTTGATGACACTCTTACATTGACACATCATGCTGTGTGATGAAGACCTTAGATGTTCTTAAAAAGATTTAAGACATGCGATCCTACTTGTTTCATGTAGCACTAGCAGGGTACCCGTGCGTTGCGGCGGCGGGTACCCAGAAATAAAAGTTGTCGGTAAACTATTTTTTTTAATTTATTACGTTTTTTGTCACAATGATTTATAGATATAATAAATCATATGTCGCATATTTAAACTTTTAAATAATGACAATGTTTTTCATTATACAGTTGCTATAATAAATATTTTAGTAATTAATGTTTTTCGGTTGTTCAAAATGATTATTATATTTATATAAAGTTAAGCTTTATGGATAGGGATGTCCAAAAAATATGTAAAACTGACAGACTGTGCCGACCTGCTCGATCCGAAACCACAAAAAACAGCAACCAAGACACCAAAACCATAAAAAAATCCAATACCGGAAAAACATTCTTATCACGGTTGGATTTCAATTTTTATTTTCAAATATCCGCATTTACCCAAGCAAAATCCTATTTAATATTCATACAAATGTAAAAGAAATAACTACACGTATGCAAGTTTAATATCTTTTAAACATGTCTTGGTTGACGTTAATGTTTTGTTTAGCGTACATTAGGTATTTTTCTTTCAATTTTCAAGTGTATACGTATTGATACATTCCATAATTTTCACTGGCATATATTATGTTTTTTTTAACTATGATCCTATACATATCAATATATTAGTTACCAGAGAAAGTCAACGCAAGAAGAAACCATCCATTACAATTTACAACTTTCAACTCACCGATAATCGTAGGACCGTGTATTTAAAATAGGAACAAAATTACTCCGTAATTTTTGCTTCAAAATGAACACTCCATGAAATTACCCATCATTTATCTAACACAAAAGAAACCACACACCCATTACAACTCCACAACTCTTCATCTATAATTTCTCAAACCATCCCATCCATCCCGCCACCACCCTTCCCCACTTATTCCACCCTCAACCACCATAACCAGATTCTATATCACCTTTTTGTGATACTTCTTACTTGTATATTTGAGCCATACGCCTGAACAATGACAAAAAAATATTTACCATCTCTATGAATACATCCTCCATCTAGTATATACGATCATAGTGAAGATAAAAAAATTATTGGGAGGCGACTTTGCTTATGTACTTTCAACTTCTATGAAACTTTATGTGTTTTTATTAGTTTGTACAATATGTATAACAACATATACTTTTTATTTTTGGGGTGTTTTAAAAATGACATTAATTAGTGTGTTTAATTACTTTATGCTTTTGATTATGTCGTAGCTTGCTTAGAATGTACAATGTGAAAATAATATTGTTCTTTTGAGTAATGGGTGTTTTAATTGGTTTTATTTAATTTGATTGTACCATATGTTGTTTAGTTGTATGTTTAAATTTTTAAGTTTTGTGTTTAATTTGGTTGTACACTATGCTTCACAAGTTGGATTACTTAAAATTAAATGAATAGAGAGAGATTCCAATTTGTTTTATATGTAGTATAGATAATATAGTACAGATGAGCATACATGAGCCTCAAGATGCTTGTAGTAACCTACCGACAAATAAACCACCAAGCTAACCTTACTAAATGCTACGCGGATGATTTATAAGCTAATTTCTTTAGTTACTTGTTGTCCAACAAAACTATATGATCTTTATGGGTAGCCAAATTAATCCCCCTAATAGCAACAACTACATCAACATGACCACGACCAAGATGCAACGAATACCTATTAAAGCATTACATGGTACATTACTTTTAACTGTAACATTTCAACTGTTGGGATTTAATAACTAGTTAACCAATAACTACGAGTACGCAGCGGATATAGATCTAGTTTAGCATGTATGATTAACACACAAATAATACGAGAAAGCTAACCTTGATGAGAGACTTGAATGAATCAAACGAGAACTAAACCTTTTGAAACTAGTGGATAAATTTCCACCTCTACAGATGCTCACACAAACACGTCAACCAAATGCGCCCGGATGCTAGCCTTGCTTCACGTATATCCCAAACAACACTTGTTATGCCTTCTTCCTAAATCAAACACCAAATCCAAGCCCTAAAACCTGAACCAAAAATCAAAAAGTGGATCTAGGATTTCCACCGAATTCGGTTCTATCGAATTTTACCAAACAGAACCGAAAATCACCAAATCAAAACCCATAGATGTTTCTATCAGTTGTCACGCCTTGAGAACAAGTAAACCAATGCCTTAAACCTTCTATGAAAGCTGTGGGATCGAATCACACTTTGAGATCCCTTTTTGGGATTACCAAAAATCAACAGAAAGTGAAAAAGGGAACCGAAAATCAAAGAACCCTAATAAGGGTTTATGTATTCGACTGATTTAATGAAGAGGAGAGGGAAGCTGATTTCTCTGAGTTATTGAAGTTGTGTGTATCGTGTATATGAGCTAGGGAGAGGGTATATTTATACCAACTAAACCCTACTCATGATAAGACTTGGAAACTACAAGTTAAGCCTTATCACAACTCTTTCTCTTCTCCTTATCTCATTAAAATGTACCTAGACACTCTTTAGAATATTCTATGGCCGGCTACATCACCTAGGAACCCATAAGATTCGTGTCTTGCTATTTTAAGTCCTTTGGTTTACAATTAGAAACGTTACGCGAAGTTTAAAACGCACTTTAAGTGTTTAACGTGTGTGCCCCCAATAGGCTTACACATTTCTAGTCGTATACTAGCTAATCCAACTAACATAATCTAATAGCTCCCACTTGGGAGTTGGAGTAGCAGACTACCTATATACTAACGATAAAAATGTCTACCAATACTCACATTCGTTGTTTAAACTAGAAATGTCTGAGATCAAGTTTTAAAAATATTCTCAGTAGCAAGGTTATGTATCTCTTGCTATAATCATCCCTTTGTTCAAATACCGTTAAACCATGATTATGGATCCCAACTCATTCCATATAGTTTAACCATTTTGATTCTCGTTATAGAAACTAATTCAGATATAGCAAATGTAATCAAGAATCATCTTGCATTACCCTTTGGGTTTGGCCAAACAATTATTTGATTAATTCTGGAGAGGCGCCAAGGTATCATACTGCACATATCAAGTGGAGGAACAAATTCTTTGTTAAATACAAGTGTTGTGAATGTTGCTTCACATCACTTCTAATAATAGCCTTTATAACTATCATTTTCAGGTTAGCGTTTGACATAGAATTAAAAAGTGATATCCACACATACCAGAACTTGTTTGTATTCTCAAGTCTAAGGATGACTTAACTAACCATATTCGATATCTTACTTATGACAATAGATCCAAAAGTAAATAATCAAAGGTTGGGGTGTCCAATATGCATCCCTTGTGAATAACATATGAGTTTGGCGGGAACCATCCATATATTCAAAGAATATAACCAACACTCACATTTGCCTTATGTAACAATACTCCTATATTG
Organism: Tanacetum coccineum; assembly: GCA_026074375.1. Classification (NCBI taxonomy): domain Eukaryota; kingdom Viridiplantae; phylum Streptophyta; class Magnoliopsida; order Asterales; family Asteraceae; genus Tanacetum; species Tanacetum coccineum. The sequence goes on from BQNB010098091.1 coordinate 17,978, forward strand.
TTAACCGACAATGGACATATTTAGAATGATAAATCATTCAAGGATTAAACATGCAAATATAGGATAACAATTATTATATGAATGAAAACAAATACCAAGTATCTTTATTCATCAAAAAAATAAAATTGTCTTACAATTCTAATTATCCAAATACTAATAAAGCACAGATTTACATGAGACTACTAGCTGGAAGCATTCCAATATTCCTAGTATGTTCTGAATGCTTTGGAAAGGCTAATGCTATAGTAAAAGGATCAGGTAAGTTGTCATTTGTGTGAACTTTTTCTAACTTTATGTCGCCATATTTAATAACTTCATAAAGGTAGTGAACTTTGGCATGAAAATGTCTAGCACCTTTAGTGATTCCTGATTCATTAGCTATAGTAATTGCTCCAGTATTATCACAATACATATTTATGGGTTCTTCAATTGTGGGAACAACACCAAGCCCAAAAATGAATTTCCTAACCCAAACGGCTTCCTTAGAAGCATCATAAGCAGCAATATACTCAGCTTTTATAGAAGAAGTTGCGAAGATGCTTTACTTTGTACTCTTCCAGTCAACAACACCTCCGTTTAAAACGAATACATATCCAGTCTGAGACTTGAGGTCATCAGTATCCGTCAGATATCCAGCATCAGTGTAGTAAGAAACCCTGAGCTTTCATTTTATATCACCTCCGTAAACAAGAAACATATCCTTAGTATTCCTGAGATACTTCAAAATGTTCTTAACAGTAGTCCAATGAAGATCACCTGGGTTCTGTTGAAATCGGCTTGTTATGTTCTGAGCGAACGCAACATTAGGGCGAGTACATCTTACAGCATACATAATAGATCCCATAGCCGAGTCATATGGCACATTCTGTATGCGCTTCAATTCAGCAGGTGTTGAAGCACCTTGTGATTTACTCAGTCTTAGCTTTTCTTGCATGAGGATACTTCCACGTTTAGAATTCTTCATGTGAAATCTCTTTAAGATTTTCTTAATATAAGCACTTTGACACAAACCAATTAACCGCCATGATCTATCTCTGTAGATCTTGATTCTAAGAATATATGCAGCTTCTCCTAGATCTTTCCTAGCGAAACACCTTCCAAGGTAGGAATTTACATCTTGTAACATTGGAATGTTGTTTCTCATGATTAATATGTCATCGACATACAAGATTAGGAAAGTGACATTACTCCCACTAGCTTTAAGATATACGCATGGCTCATCACAATTTTGAGTGAAACTGAATTTCTTTATTTCATCATCAAATTGTTTATTCCATTGCCTAGATGCTTGCTTAAGTCCATAAATGGAATGTTTTAGCTTGCATACTCGGTTTGGATATTTTGGATTAACAAAACCTTTAAGTTGCTCCATATAGACCTCTTCTGAGAGATGTCTATCGAGGAAGGCAGTTTTGACATCCATTTGCCAAATCTCATAGTCATAATACGCAGCTATGGCTATAAGAATCCTATTAGTTCTAATGTCTGCAATAGGAGAGAAGGTTCATAATCAACCCCATAGGTTTAAGTGAAGCCCTTCACTACAAGACGAGCTTTAAAGGTGTGTACAGCTCCATCTATGTCGGTCTTCTTTTTGAAGAGCCACTTGCTACCAACGGTTTTGCCGTTAGGAGGAAGATTAACTAAGTCCCAAACTTTGTTGTCTTTTATGGATTGCATTTCCACATTCATAGCATTCAGCCATTTATCAGACTCAGGGTCTAACAATGCAACTTTATAGTTAGCGGGTTCACCAAGATCCCCTAACTTATGCTCCTTAGTATCGATGTATAAACACATACGATTTGGGGTATTTCGTGTCTTTGTGTACCTACGAATAGGAATGATATCACTTTGAGGTTCATCTATTTCTAGATCATCCTCCTCATGATTTAAGCTAGTGTCTATAGAAGGATGCGTATCTTCTTATTGAATAATTTCAAGATCTTCTAAACCCCCACTTGTTTCTTGAGTTATAAGACTATTCTCTAGGAATTCAGCATTTCGAACAACAAGTACTTTGTTCTCAGGTGGGTAGTAGAAAGAATAACCTATTGTTTCCGTTGGGTATCCTACAAAGATACACTTAATAGATCTGGGTTCTAACTTGTCAGGCTTGGTAAGAGTATCTCGGTTAACAAGTGCCTCACAACCCTAAACTTTTAAGTAAGACAGCTTAGGGGCTTGCCCATGCCATAATTTATATGGCGTCTTTTCAACCTTCTTAGTTGGAACCATATTCAGAATGCGTACAACAGTCTCAAGGGCATAATCCCAAACGGACTTTGGAAGAGTTGTTTGATTCATCATAGAGCGAACCATATCTAGTAGGGTTCTATTTCTCCTCTCTGACACACCATTATGTTGTGGCGTGTAAGGAGGAGTACGATGGGCGATTATCCCATGCTCCTTTAGATGATCCAAAAACTCTTGACTCATATACTTGCCCCTACGATCAGAATGTAGCGATTTATGGTCTTTTCGAGTTGATTTTCTACTTCCTTTTGAAACACTTTGAAAGTTTCAAACACTTCATGTTTATGCTTTAACAAGTAAACATAACCATAACGACTAAAGTAGTTAGTGAAAGTGACAAAGTAGCTAGCTCCTTGTCTTGACACGGTTCTAAATGGGCCACATACATCGGTATGTATTAGTCCAAGTAGATCTTTGGCCATTTCCACTTGATGTGTGTAAGGTTTTCGTGCCATCTTTCCAGACATGCAAGAAACGCATTTTTCAAAAGCCCTGAGGTTAGTTTAATTAAGAATTCCATCATGTTGCAACTTCTTAATGCGTTTCTTGCTTATGTGTCCAAGACGACAGTGCCACAAGCGAGCAGAGTCCAAGTTTAGCTTGGCTCTTTTATTGCTTACCGCATACATAGAACTATCATTTGTATTAGAGTTAGACAAATCAATTTTAAAAATACCATCCCTTGGGACAAAACTAAAATAAACAAAATTATTCCTATAAACTAAAATTGCATTATCCACGAAACTGTTAACATAACCATCATCATACAAACGTGAAACTAAAATGATTCCTCTAGTAATAGAGGGAGCATAATGACAATTGTTCAAAATAATAACTAATCCGTTGGGGAGACATAAATGATAAGATCCAATCGCTTCAATGGCTGCACGCTGACCATTGCCCACGTACAAGCTTAAAGCTCCTGGCTTCAGTTTCCTACTTCTCATGAGACCCTGAGTTGTATTACAAATGTGAGTGCCACAAACAGTTTATAAATCCAAGATTTATTAGGAAAAGTATAGAGTTCTATAGTGAAGATACTTGAACTGCTAGCTCCTTGAGATAGCTTCTTATTCTTCAGCAACTCGGCTAAATACTGAGGACAATTCCTCTTCTAATGACTTGTATCACTGCATTGATGACAGATTGAGTTCTTAGCTGGATTTTTACTCTTTGGTGGAGGGGGAATCTTAGGTTTGGGAGCATAAGCAAGCTTATTTTTCCATTTCCCTTGATTTTGGACCCTAGCAGGCAATTGCGGTTTCTTTTGCTTGTTGTTCTTTTTCTGGACCTTTCCTGCTCGAATTACATAAAGTGCATGATCTTTCTTGGTTAGAGTTTGCTCATGTAGCTTCAACATAGCATGCAACTCATTAACCGTCTTCCCCATGTTCAGCATATTATAATTTTTCACAAAACTATCAAATTCCTTGCGTAGAGGGATCAAAATGAGACTCACTCCAAGGTTAAGAGACACGGGGTGGCCTAAGAGCTCCAGATTATCTATATAGCTATTTATTTTGAGAACATAAGAGCTTACAGACTGTCCTTCTTCCTGTTTGCAAGAGTGAAAGTCTCTCACAGTCTGAAGAAGCTCTTGCTCTGCTTGTTGAGCAAATAGAGTTTTTAACTCCTGTAACCTCTCATAAGCACCAAGGTTTTCCAGATTTCATTGGATATCTGATTCCATAGTGATGAGCATGAGTCCAACAATTTCTTTTGATCCTTTAACCCATGCAGCATGAGCTGCAAGAGCTTCTGGAGCAACTTGCTGACCAGCTTGAGCTGGGACAGGAGCAGGAGGAATTGGCTGCTCTAGGTAATCCAATTTATCCTCAACTGATAGTACAATCCTAAGTTGTCAGTACCAGTCAATAAAGTTAGGTCCAGTTAATTTTTGTTTCTCGAAGAAACCCCTGAATACCGAATTGTTAACGACCGAGGTAGTCATCTACAATAAGAAAAAGTTCAAATAATTAATATTGTCGATAATTAAATTCTTAAAAGAATTAACTACCCAGTTAATTACTAATAAGACTAAGATCCAACTTGACCTCCTACTTATTACCGGAGGTCTGACCAACGTGTAAACAAGTAGGGCAAGAGGTAAGCGACGAGCGTCAATTACATAGAATGCAACTCTTAGTTTTATGAGACTTATGACATTAGTAATTCTTATAGTAATGTCAAATGCATATTTTGTCTCATTTTATGCCTCGGGTCTGAGGTCTGGCCAGGTAACTCGATTTAAGTCGACCAAAAAAGAACGCGCGAAAATTGACATAGATCTGACCTATGAAAAAATTCGCCATGGGTTGGAGAGGCTATGAGGTCTGACCAGAGAGGTCAAACCAAATGCACATGTTCTTAATTTTGGCTGGCATAGACTTAAAATTTCACATAGGGGTATACACATAAATGTGACAACAACTTGTACAAGAAGCATGCAAAACATCTTGAAGCAAAAGTTAAGAAAACATTTTGTTAACCTTTATGATATAGACATCATTTTGTCAAATGTTCTCGGTAGCTCTATTTTGGATGCACAAAGAAGCGGAGAAACAGGTCAGCGCGAAGCATATTAAAAACCTGACTTCTTTTGGGGAGCCTAAGCAACCCGCCTTAAACTTCTCTTATAGTTTGTCCATAATGGGTGAGCCGTACTTCCAATTGACTAATGGTGTATTTATGTTAAGAAAACCCTTTGTTAACATTAGTTTTATACATGCCAATATCGCGGGAAGCATTACAAATTGATCAAACCCTATATTGTACTTTAGCATGTGTCGAAGATACAAGTTATTCCAATAATTCCCTCATATGTCAAAGCATGTAGTGGGGTGGGAGAAAATTAAAGATCATATTAACCCTTTGATAAAAGCATATAAAAAAACTAAAATAACACAAGAAATTAAATTTCATAGTTTAATGTCCGTATTAAATTTGTCCAAAAACCCTAGTTTCACAAATAACACATAATTAGTCACAAGAAATATGCTTACGTGTATAATATCATACTGTTCAAACCAAATTTATCTTTAAGTATTAGTCCGTTTTTAGAGTTTCATAAAGTCCATTTACAAATATTAAGCAATCACATGGCATATCACATATAAGCAATTAAAACAGACAGAAAGATGGAGTAGAAATGAAGATAGACTCTTATATAGAAAGCAATAAATCATATAATGCCTTGAATTTTCAAAAGACTCTTCCCCAAATAGAGAACCAAAAGACTCTCACTAGGCATTCTGCTAAAGTGCCTAGATCGCCACATCCATCATATAGCATGATTGCGTGAGTCTTAAGGCCGAGATAAAGAATAGAATAACATGGCAGCTTAATTAACTATTAATTTATAGTCTATTCTTCTTATTAACAAGTAATATTAGTTTAGTTATAGGTCCTTATATATTCTTTATGGCAAGAATTGCATGTTGTTACCATAATTTTCCAATAAAACAATAAATAAACGTTTTCTTATGCAACCCTAATATGTTTAATTCGTGTGTAACCCATAAACACCAAACGAGTTGGCTCTGATACCACTGTTGGGATTTAATAACTAGTTAACCAATAACTACGAGTAGGCAGCGGATATGGATCTAGTTTAGCATATATGATTAACACACAAATAATACGAGAAAGCTAACCTTGACGAGAGACTTGAATGAATTAAACGAGAACTAAACCTTTTGAAACTAGTAGATAAATTTCCACCTCTACGGATGCTCACATAAACACGTCAACCAAATGTGTCCTGTAACACCCCCAAATTGGGTCGCAGCGGAATAAGAGTCCGGGGCGTGTTACTTCATAGATCAATAACACAAGATATATATAGAACGACCAAAAATTTATTTAAAACCGATACATTAGATTTAATAAAGTATTTGTTACATAAGCCCGAAGCTTCACTTGTCACTTGTTCAAAATACAAAGATTTCTTGCCCATAACAGATATACAAAATGTAATGCGACAAAATCTTTAATGCATGATATCCAAATCAAAACCACCAATGTATCCCTTGCACCTCGTGCTTATTGACCTCCTGAAAAACAATGCTTTAAAACGTCAACAATAATGTTGGTGAATTCATAGGTTTGATAAAACGTATATTGTAGGACCACAAGATTTTTTCAAGTATATGATAATGCAACAGATGCAAACATCATATAAATGTAATTACGTTGCCCTAAGCTCATGACACTGAAGCTCGACATAA
>BQNB010098092.1:0-12500 GCA_026074375.1 Tanacetum coccineum
AATTTTGTCATTGTTAGCTTTCTTGTCTGAATTCAGTTTATCCTAGTGAGATTAAACTGAGTTTGGATTTTTTTAGAAATTTGGTTCCGCTTTTGGGATTTAGGTATTTGATGGAATCAATTTTGATATTTGTTATGTTGATGATGTTACTTAGAGTTATGATGTTCATCTCTTACATGGCTTTGTTATTCGGGTATTACATGAAGAAGAAACTTAAAGGTTCACATGCGTATTTTGTTGAATATGGTAATTGTCTATTCTTGTCAAGTACTAAATGGGTTATTGATTCTGGTGCTTCAGATCACATGACAGGTAACTCACATATATTCAATAATTTTGATACGCATGCATCCTCATCTCATGTTACAATTGTTGATGGGTCTATTTTACAAGTTCTTGGATCAAGCACTGTTAATTTGAGTCCCTCTATTTCATTATCTTCGGTGTTGAGCCTCCCTAAATTTTCATTTAATTTGTTATCAGTTAGTAGAATTACCAGCAATTTGCAATGTAGTGTTAAATTCTACCCTGAATACTGTGTTTTTAAAGATCTTAAAACAAAGAAGATCATTGGTAGAGGGATAAAATGTGATGGTTTGTATGTTTTTGAACCAAAGGTTTCAAAATCCTTAGTTGGACTTAGCTCATCATCTCTATTTGAAGCACATTGTCGTCTTGGCCACCCATCTCTTTAGAGTTTAAAGAAATTATGTCCTGAATATTCACATTTATCATCTTTAAATTATGATTCTTGTGAGTTTGCTAAACACAAGCGTGTTCATTTATGTCCTTAAGCAAATAAGCGGGCTGCATCCCCATTTGAGCTAGTTCGTTCTGATGTTTGGGGTCCATGTCCTGTTACATCTAAATCTGGTTTCAAGTATTTTGCCACCTTTGTTGATGACTACTTCCGTGTTACTTGGCTTTATCTAATGAAGAATCAATCCGAAGTATTTACACACTTTCGCTCATTTGTTTCTGAAATAAAAACACAATTCCATGTTACTGTTCAGACGTTACGAAGTGATAATGCGAAGCAATATTTTTCAGAGACATTTTAGTCATATATGCTTCAGCATGGAATTCTTCATGAGTCATCTTGTATCTATAGACCAGCCCAAAACGGGGTTGCACAACGCAAGAATCGACATCTGCTTGAGGTAGCTGATAAGTATAAAATACACATAAATGACGGTTTCCTAAAACCATTTTTGGCATGATAGCTGTTTCAACCGCTATGGTTTTTTGAAAACCGCATGCCCGTCCCTACCCCCCCCTGATTCTTGGTGGAAATTACCCCCATTCTGTTCCATTCCCTACAAAACTCTATTTCCTATTGATCCTTAAATCTTCGACATTACATGATTTGTTCAGGACACTCAACCTAACATTACCAAGTTGGATCCTAAGTCGCTTAAGTGTGCTTTGCTTGGATACTCCCGCATTCAGAAGGGGTATAGATGTTATTCTCCTCAACTTCATTGTTATCTTATCTCGAGCGATGTCACTTTTCATGAAGATTTACCTTACTTTCCGGTCACTACTTATCGTCACCAAGAGGAGAATGATGATATGTTAGTATATGTTTCTCCTACCCCTGTTGCAACCACTAAATAATCTGCAGAACCTGGCGGTCTGTCCCTTAAAGTATATACTAGGAGACCTTGAATAATATCAGATCTCATTCGTGAACCATCTTCCCAGCTAAAATATGTACCCATTTATGCACCAAACAATGTATCTAATGAAATACCCATTAGTGCACTCAATGAGGCATATAGTAATTCTGATGCACCTAGTGATGCGCGTGGTGGTTCTGATTTACCACCGCCTTCTTTTGCACCTGAACTTGATTTACCTATTGCCTCTCGAAAAGGTAAACCTACGTGTACATATCCGATTTCTGCATTTGTTTCTTATGATGGGTCATCTACCTCCTCTTGTGCCTTTGTTGCAAACTTAGAGTCGTGATTAGTCCCAAAGACTTTGGTGAAGCATTGGCCCATTTTGGATGGCGCACTGCTATGATTGAGGAAATGAATGCTCTAGAACATAACGGTACTTGGGATTTAGTAGATTTACCTTTTCATAAAAAGCCAATCAGTTGTAAATGGGTGTTTAGTGTTAAGATGAATCTCGATGGTTTAATTGCTTGATTTAAGGGCCGTTGGATAGCTAAGGGTTATGAATAAACATATGGCATTGATTGCTTTGAGACTTTCTCACCAATTGCAATGATATCTTCTATTCGGTTGTTTATTTATTTTGTTGCAACTTACGATTGGGTACTTCATCAACTAGATATGAAGAATGCCTTCTTACATGGTGACTTACAAGAAGAAGTATATATTGAGCAACCTTTGAGGTTTGTTGCTCAAGGGGAATCTAAGAGAGTGTGTAAACTTAAAAAAGCTTTGTATCGCTTGAAACAATCTTCGCGTGCTTGGTGTGAAAAATTTAGTAATGTGGTAATTAAGTTTGGATTACAAATGAGTTTTTATGGTCATTCCGTTTTTTACTCGTCATCGAATGCAGGTTTCATTTTGCTTGTGGTTTATGTCGATGATGTTGACAAAATATAATGCCTAAAAACATTATTAATATTTTTTCACATCTTTACGTTTTGATAATCACAAAATATAAAAATGTTCAATGTAAAATTAAACGTAAACAAGGAATTAGTAGTAAATTTTCATTTATTAGAAGATAGAATTGCAGTAACAATGGCCAATGATAGTAAACTGATATTAGCCATATTAAATCCAGTTCAACTGTTGGTTTGTTTGTTTTAGTAGCAATGATTTACTTATCTCGTAGCGGCTATCATTCTTAAGGACTTAGACGGGATATAATCCTAAGACCTAGACATAAAAACAATTAAAATTCTTGTCACAATTAATGTCATCCGGCCATAAAGCATCCTTAGTTTAATTATAATATCATATCTTGCGGAATCTAAAGCAGTGGTGGTCCGTTGAAAACACCCCCCCCCCACCCCCTCCCCCCCCCCCTCCCCCCCCCCCATAGGCCCAACGGTGTTCTTACCTACTTATTGTTTGACGGTGTTTTATATATTGGTAGTCACTATTCAAAATCTTTATCAGTTAATTATGAACGGTGATTTGTACTGAAACATAAACGGGTCACCTACCGGTCCAACTAAGCTCATAATTTAAAGACAAAGACATAACGTTATTTGTGATCATATTGGTCCAGTAATATAAAACACGATATGGAGAGCTATCCCGGTATCTAGATTACTTGGTCCGTATCACTAGATCCAGTTGAATGATAGGTCGCATATTCAAACACATAAACAAGTATGAGGTGATATAACATAATAAAAAAAACAATGATTAATAAGAAATCATAAATTTTATTAAAACAAACCAAACATTAAACTTCATTAAGTGTGGCTAATACCTTGAGGGTATTAGCCCATAAAACCATTGCTAATTATACACAAGCGTAATCTAGGACAATGAAAATCGAAAAGATTAAGAGAGTAAATATTACACGATATCTTTTATGGGATTTTTTCCTTTTACCCCCCCCCCCCCCCCCCCCCCCTCCCCCCCCATGATGAATGCATTGACCTTGGTGGTTGACCTTTTTTCTTAAAATTCATCTTGTAATGAATATGGTATAAAGAATATGATATTGCACACTGAAAACTCATTTTTTAATCTTCTATTTATAATGTCTAAAAAACACTCGATACGCCGTATCTGGCTAGGTTGATACGGTGTATTGGGCTGAATTCCTTGTAGTGCGCGCTACGTTCTCAATCAATCAGTGATATCATTCCCAATTTACTTGATTTACTGTATCTTAGAATAGTTATCTTTGTAGATACGGAGCTATTGGAAACATAAGGTTACGCCGTATTAGGAATTGGTCAAACGCATTTTATTGTGAAGTTTAGGCGTTGATACGTCGTATCTCTTTTGTTGGATATGACGTATGTAGTCAGAAATCATCATTCTTCAAATGTCTTTGTTTTAGCTCCAAATTATGCGCCTTTTAGCATGTCTTCACAAAATACTCCTTGATTACTGCATTTATCAACTTTAAAGCAATTAAGCACCAAATAATGCAATAATTATATAAAAGTGGGCAAAACAGATGGGATAAATGATATAATAAAGTGACATTATTTGATGTCATCAAAAGTCCCCCCAATTGATTCTTACTTGTCACTTAAGTAGACTTTAGGAAAAGTTTTTGTGTTTATGATAAGGTGTGTCCCAACGAAAGTTTGAGGTTTTTTCATTTAAGCATCGTTTTGTGTAATCACGCTTGTATCATAACCAGATACCTTCAGACTCGAAAATATTAAAATAAAAACACTCAGATCACTCAACTAATCTAGGGTGCAACATTTTAATTGGTACGCTCAAATGCTCGGTCGTGATTAGTTTTCTATCATAAGCTTGGCAAGGATACACATCTCCACCGCTAAAGCTAAGGAGAAACAAGTCAAAAGATAATTGGGTTAAGAAGGCTTAGGGTTGATCATTCAACAGTCTCCACCATAGTTACCACACCTACAAAGGCAGCTGCATTTGATTACAATACATGGCCGTAACGACATTAATAGTACTATATAATCTCGATCACGTATCCCTGTTGTGTTGTTTAAACCAGTGGTTAGGATGAAGAACGATATAGGGTAGAGAGCTTCTAACTTTCACCAAAAGTCTTCATCCAACAAGGCAGCTGAGACATGCATACATGGCCGTAACAACATAATAGACATGCATGCTCGTATAAGTCATCATTCAAATAGACACTAAGGTTAGTTTCTAGGAAAAGGGAAGTAAAATGGTTGCTTAAACAACGAAACAAATAGATTAAGCCACACGAAATTTGGTACGGTTGATAGTAACTTTCCCGCGCGACGCGTTTGTCATGAAAAAGACTTCAAACATAAGACAAAAGCGCTCGATCATATAAATGACTAAAGATAACCTAAGTTGGCGTTCCCATAACGGTCAAATTCCCTTACATCCCAATCTTTACATACTTTTACAGAATAAGTGGTGATATCGAACACTTTTTACAAGACTTTACATCGTTGATTTTTGTAACGTATCAACGAATAATCTATCCTTCCAAGTTATTCCTTTGGTATAAGCTTCTTTTGAACTGACTATTTTTCTTCATTCTCTTTTTTTCATATACATCATAAATCTCGGTTTTATTCCACCGTCTTCACAATCATAATTCATCCGGATAATCTTTTCCTTGTAACACTTCTTCTTCGGACATGATTCATAATCGCAAAAGTAGCGAAACTTATGAGCTACATATTTTTCCCATTGCATTGTGCAATTTCCCGACCATTACAGAGATAGAAAAATTTCACTTTGACACAGGAAATACAAAACTTTACACGAAAGCAACTAGCAACTTTGATTAAAATAGGCTTAATCTGACACGGTAGGCTAAGGTGCAGAAATGTGTAGCCAAAACATATAAATATGGTGTTAGAGAAAAAGAAAGGAATGGCTTAACAGGTTGTTCTAGGGGGTTCTACTCTAAAATGAGAGTAATCAAAGGGTTACATGGAGATTTAACTAACCAGTGTAGTTAGTTAATTTTATGACATGTAAGTTATTTGGTTTAATTCTAGAAAATATATCGTGTGTTGATCATGTTCGTGTCCAATCTAAATCCTTATATATCTTCATTGTAAGTCTCGAGTGATTTTACCAGGCCAAGTTCTAAAGTCCACTACATCACTGACACACTCATAATTTTGTGGAATTTTTAGGTAAACAATTGGAAATGGAATAGGCTTAATTCTCACAATATGTATTAAGGGTTATAGTGCGCTAGGTAATGTAACTAGTGATTTTTACAAAAGTCATGCTAATTTTTTTTTAATTTGGCCTATTTTTAAGACATTTGCGTTGTTATTTGTAAAAAAGAAGACAAGTATGTTCTAATTCTCCATCTCCCACTTAAATTATACAATGTCCTCATTGTATAGACAAAACAATTAAATAATAAGGGAAAATAGAATTAGAATGAAAAACTCCCTGATGTTTGCTCGTGATAATTCTCCAAGATGAGTTCTGAGACTCTCTAAGTTTTTGGACTAGGGCTTTCAGAATGCCTGGATAAGCTCACACATGTCCTTTTTAGGAATATATCTTATATTCATAGTATCAGCAAGGTCATGCCATAAAAAGATTAGAATACAAGTTCATATTCTATCTCGCTTATAATAGTACTGGAATTATTAACACGCAACTGTACAGGTTCAATACGTCCACGTATGCCCAAACCCTAGGATACGCCGTATGGTTCCTGTAAAAACAATTAAATACTTGGAAATTAAATATTTAGTTGTTAAAACTGATAACGTCCAGACACGTCTATACACCGTATCTAGAGGGGTTCGATGCGCCGTATAGAGTGTCTGGGAAGATAGACTCGTGCAACGAACAATTATAATGCGTCAAACAATTTAAATGATTGGGTTGTATCCCGGGAAGCACTTTTGTTTCAGTCTAGGTCTTTAAGTTCGACTTTTTCTTCGCAACAATCTTCATTTTGCCGTGTCACTTCCTATCAGCGGCATTTGTTTGTTGAAGAGTTTGTGGTAGTAGCAAGAAATGGCGGGGTGGGGGGGGGGGGGGGTGGGGGGGATGCAGAGTTCTTTCAATAGTATTAATTTTGCTTGGACCTACAGTAACAAATTCTTCATCATTGCCTATCGAATGTCGTATGACTGTGAATTCTTCAGTTTTGCATAGTTTGTCAGGGTTGTCGATGTCGCGGTGAGCGGTGATTGGTATCGGAGAATATTCCCTATCAATAACTTCGTAGATGTCTTTTGCTTCCTGTGCGTCTAAAATAGGTTTTTAAAATGTACCGAACATGTTTTTTGGTGTTTCCTTGCTATGGTTCTGTGTTTCGTCGAGGTCGCCAATGTTCCTTTAGTTACGTTTATTTTACATAAAGTTCACTTAGCTCACGCCCTTTTTGGTATTTTGTCAATCTCCCAATAGTGTCGAATTTTGGGACGCCAGCCAACATATAATTTCAAAGTAATCCGTTTCGTCGTCCAGGTCATCAGGGATTTTGTTCTTGAAAGTATAATGGGTAATATTAATGAAAAAATTTATCATTTATTTCGCCCCAAGTATGGGATTTTGTTCCACCATGTCTTTGCATCTCCACTAAGTGATTTTGAGAAGACGTGTAATTGTAGTTCATTCATTTCCACATTAGGCATCTTAATCCATTTGGTTATTTTGGAGCACCTTTGCAATGTGGTTAATAACGTCCCCTCCATCCATGCAATTGAAGGTGTTATCCTGCAATATTTTTAGAAATTCATCACTGCTTTTTAGTTCGGAAGTTGTGATCATCCGTGAGTTAGTATGCTCTCTATCCCTATTCATTATGTCATCACAACTTGTTATCATCCTGAGTCATAACTAGCGATCACCACTTTCTTAAAAATAGAGGAAAATATTAGTAGGATAATAGTAAGGAATTAAGCTTAAGGTATATCGAATTGCCATTGTATCAGTCAATATATACGCTGTATCCAATTGATCCGAATTCGCCGTATAGGTCTATTGAATGTTAGTATGCCGTATTGAATTCACAGAATACGCCGTATTGTTTAGAAGAACAAATACGTCGTTTAGACTATGAAAATCAATACGCTGTTCTAGGTAGAAGGTTTGATACGTCGTATCTAACTGGTAGATACGGAGTATCAGGTGATCAATTAGAACATAAATACTTATTTAATAAACAATAAAATGCGGGAATTTATGCAAATATTTAAACATATAATGCAAATTAAAATACAAACAGAATTAATTTAATTAGATTACATACATAAAGCAACTGTGTATATGTTTAAGAAATACTAATAAGAATAAGGTTTAATTAATTCACTCCCCGACAATAGTGCCAAAAACCTGATGTGCTGTCATGTAGGGTCAATTATTTGATTATCAAGTTTTAAATTTATATTTAGCCGACACAACCTATAAAACAACACTTTACACTGAGCAGTGTAGCCGGTCGCAAGATGGAGTTTCGGTGAGTAGGGTGTCTCGAACTCTCAAGAGTGAAACATTTGTTCCTAAATTCTATCAGTATTATTAATTAGTTGAACTAGTCTATTTACTGGTTAAACTATGATACATTACGTTGCTATTGATATGGGGGGTTTTTAGCCTGTAGAGACAAGTACAGGTTGGTGGTGGTGATTATGTCAATTCAATAGACAATGAAACACAAAAAACTGAAATTAGAAGATAGAAAGCGTTACAAGCAAATGATAGAAAACTGGTTAGCCATATTAATTTTCAGTCTTCAATGTTGGTTTGTTTATTTAGTGTAATGATGTTACTTATCTCGAAGCGGCTTATCATTCGCTCCAAAGGATTAGGAGAGACCATCATTCTAACGGACCTAGACAGATTAATCCGGTTCACAATTAACGCATGCCTTAAAGCATTTATACAAAAAAAGAACATATCTTCATCAAGAACTAGAGGATCATTTTCTAGTATGTGTTGGAGTTGACCCACTAACTTTTTGCCCATTTAACAAACATATACTAATCCATATTTATCCATCTGTGCTTAAATTTACATAAACATTAATGATCTGAATATTTAACTAAATCGCTAAGATAATCTAGCATGTTGTGTGCATTGAAATAGACATAGATGGGTGACCTTCAAACCATTTCACGTTTAGCTATAAGAAAGGTTTATTTATAGCGGTAAAAATAAAACACACCCAAATCAGCCCATTCACAAGTGAATCAGTTGAAATTGACAACTCTAGTAAGGACATCTTGATGGCCCAATAGTTGCAAGACACATGTTGACAAACAAGACGATGTTCACAAAGTTCAGAATAAAAATATAATGTTGCAATTTAACCGCACACACAATGTGTACTTTCTAAATCATACATAAGTAACGAATGGCCTGGAGTTACAAACAGACTAATTTTGACCCATTACCCAACCCACCCATTATGCCAACAAGCAAAGCTAAATGTTCTTTAGAAATTTTTATACATAATTAGCTATATTAGAAAAAGAAGACCAAACAAACATACCTTCTTTCTCGTGATTAGGTAACCAAACTCCACCAGAGTTAGAGGAGTGAGCTCATTAATCTCGGGTAACCACGTAAGTTTGAGTTGGGCCGCCTTAACATATCCTTCGAGATGCAGTTTTCCAGATAATTCTGTCACATTTCCATCTGAATCCTTCTTGATCTCTTCAACGATTGCATTGCCCCAATCCATTAACGCAACTTCCACATTAGGCGACTTTTTCTCAGCTATGGCCTTAGCATCAGCTTGTTCTATTCATATCTTCTTTGTAAAAGTTGTAGCCTTCTCTCCAGCACCCTCATATTTTTTATGCGTCCTTCATCAACAATTGCAGTATGCTGAGGACAAACAGGATCAATTATTTTTTTGTTGATGTTCCACAGCTTATCCCATTCTATAAGATTCAGAGTCCTTGATGCCCCCTGTTAGAAAAACGAATACATAAGTAAGATCTAGCAATTAAAAACGTAGAGGTGACACTTTCAACCCATTTAATTCGAGTTATGCTTTATCTCTAAGGGGTCAAAAAGGTTTTAATAAATGCAAAGAAAGAAAAAAAAGTCAAAAATCATCCAAGGTTTATTAATTGTTAAATTAAACTTTTTGCGCAAACAAATTAAATTACTACTAATATTAAAAATGATAGTGCACAATATTTGTAATTGAGTAATCATATTTGACACTAACCCACCCAGTTTGCCTCCTTTTGCCACATTTAAAACGCGCAAAAAGACTTGCAGTAAAATAAGGATAAAAGACAATTCCAAAAATGCACATTACAAAATTTAACCGCACACACAATGTGTACTTTCTAAATCATTTATTGGTACTTGTTTTCAGACGAAGGATCTCGGGTCGTTGAAGTACTTCTTGGGAATTGAAGTGTCTCGTAGTAGTAAGGGTATTTGTCTTTCTCAAAGAAAATACTGTCTAGACTTGCTAGATGATGCAGGTCAAATTGAGGCAAAATGTGTGATGAGCATATGTACCAAAGTTGAAACTAAGATCTGAAGATGGAAGATTGCTACATAACCCTGAGAAATATAGGCGAGTAGTTGGGAAGCTAAACTACATCACTATTACTCGTCCTGGTATTGTTTTTTCGGTTAGTGTTGTAAGTCAGTTTCTGACCACTCCTAGAACGTCACATTGGGATGCTGTTACTCAAATTCTAGGATATCTGAAGGGTACTCCAGGACTTGGTATCTTATATGCTAATCATGGACACCACATAGCAGAAGGCTTTACAGACGTTGATTATGTTGGATGTCCTAATACTTTACGCTCTCCAATGGGATATTGTAGTTTTGTTGGAGGCAACCTGGTCTCTTGGAAGAGTAAGAAACAAAATGTTGTGTCCCGATCGAGTTCAAAGGCCGAATATAGAGCTATGGCACAAATGACTTATGAGCTTGTATGGTTGCGTAATTTACTAGGTAAGATTGGTTTTCCTCAATCTAAACCCATGAAGATGTGGTGTGATAACCAGGCAGCTATCTACATTGCCACCAATCCGGTGTTTCATGAAAGGACAAAGCATATAGAGGTTGATTGTCACTTTACTCGCGAGAAGTTAGAAGATGGAACAATCACAACTCCTCATATTATAACTAAAAGTCAATTAGCAGATGTTCTTACTAAAGCGCTCCCCGGAACTCGTATTAATTCTATTTGTAACAAGCTAGGCATGATCAACATATATGCATAGCTTGAGGAGGAATGTTAAAATATGTATTAGGGTCGGGCCCAGCCCATTAGGTTAACTTAGCTTAGTGTCAAAGCTACATGTATCTTATATATACCTATGTATTCTATGTACAAGATATCACTAGAAATACAATACTATTTCACTATTCATTACACCATGGTTGGTCCCTAACACATCCCAGTACACATACAAACCTCTCACAACATTTAAATTTAAAATGTTCTCTCTTTCACACAATGACAACTCATCTCCTTTACTTTAATTTAAATTTTGAAATTCAAATCTTGGGAGGCAAAAAGAATGTATCCATCACATAGGTAATATCCAATAACATACCCTTTGTCCAATGGTTCTTTCTTTTCGCTTTAAAATTAGACAAACGCCCTTAAAACTTCTTCTATACATTTCACAAATGATTTTATCAAATGGCTATTTGAGTTGGTTAACCATATAACACCTTGAGTGATAAAAAAAAGGAAAGGTCAAAGTGTGAAATACAATTGAGGGTTTAGCAAGAACGGTTATTTAAAACGCCAAAAACCCTAAAAAAACCCGAGACAGGTTTCTGGCGCGTAGGCAGCGCGCTGGGCTCGAATTGGTTTTTACCAATTTAGGTTTTTGGCCTATAAATACCCCTCCTTGGCTCTTGTATTCCTCACCTCTTGTCATTCATTCTTTCCTCTTATTTCTCTTCTTCTATCCTCTAAGTCTAACATCACTTGTGTTCCAATCTTCTCATTCTATCATTTTGTTAAAAAGAACACATCTCCACAAGAGAGACATACAAGTACCTAATTCACACTTGTGTGTTAAGCGAGAGACTTCTTTCTTATACCCTTTCTACTAGAATCAAGTCTCTAGGTTAGGTTAGGGCTTGATTAAAAAATCAACTATCATTCAATTTGGTTGTAAAGGAAGTTTTAAACCTTTGTGGTCTAGCGTAGATCATGTGGTGATCTAGGGAGGTTTGGTATACTTCCAAGGGGGAAGTTCTTTGTGGTTAAGTTAAATCACGAGTCTTTGTTGGTGGTTTCTGAGGGCGGAATGTCGTTGCGGAGTAGCTCTTCTTAGTGAGCGTCGAGCTTAGTGTATATCAGTGGAGCGAAGTTGTAAATGGTTTATAGTCCTCCATAAAGGTTATACTAGTGAATAGTATAGGTGTTGTGGATTGGCAACTGGACGTACATATGGTAGAAACCCCTCATTCTGAACCAGTATATATCGTGGTGTCTCTCTTTCTCTCTCTATCTACTTATTGGTTGTGTTGTTAAGTAGATTGTTACGCTATTCGATTTCTTTTAGACTTGAAGAAGAAGTCAAAGGGACCGTATTAACCCCCCCCCCCCCCCCTCAAGGTTCTACATACTCTTTCCTCATGATGTACCCTGGAACCCAGTCTGTTGTCCGACACCAGCGTTGTGAAGCTATACACCTCAGACTGTACATTGGGACCCTCTGAGCTACTTAGAGTTATGTTTTCTTGAACTGGCCTGACATCACAAGTTGGCCTGAGAACTTAGCGTTCATTGTGGAATTGGGTATGTCCCTCTTAGAATAGTGTTGTATGCAAGTTGGCATGGTCATTCTTGCATACACCTCCCCTGATAGTCTTCTGGTAAGGTTTCCAGCTGACTGGTGAACTTCATCTTTCGGTATTTGTTGACTCTCCTCAGGGTGAGTGAACGGT
>BQNB010098092.1:17500-22457 GCA_026074375.1 Tanacetum coccineum
TTTTTATTTCTAATCTAATATTACATAAAGTTTATCCACCCTCTTTCTACTATCTCTCACTAAAACAACCATGGCATATGGTATGTGCTTAATTACACATACCTTTTTCCAATAAAAACAGACTTAAATGACCAAAAACAGACAAAAACTGCCAAATATATGTTTGTTTTGCATTTGTGTTGTGCAGGAAACGGATATTCATAAAAGGACGAAAGACAAAACCAAAAACGGACAAAAACAAGCACGAAAACAAAAAGAGCTGAAAAGTCAAAAGCCAGGGTCAAAAAAGTCAACAAAAAGTCAACCCCGACAAAGTCAAAGTCAACCAAAAGAAGAAAATGCAAGCTTAAGGGACGAAAATTATCATATCCCAAAGTTATGGAAAGGGGATAAAACTACAAGGGTTAAATTTGCAATTCAAGGAAAGTATACAACTTGAGGGGCTTTCCCCTTTCCTGCCAAACCCATAAAGTGCATACACAAGGACCACCCATGTAATTACCCTACACAAGTTGAGGGGGCATTTCTGCCAAACCCTCATACTTGTACCACACAAGGACGAATTTTGCAATACTCCTATATAACTTGAGGGGCCAATTATGTGAAAACCAAAACCCTAACCCTAAAACAGTTACAACTTTTACCCTTTACCCCCAAATCCCTTTTCACCCGTCATCCCTAACCCACTTAACCCAGCCTATAAACAAAATTTTCCCGCCATTACCACAACTCCCAAAACTAAGTCACGGGCTCTTCTTCTTTCACCATTTTACCCTGAACCCCAACATCACCAATGGATAAACCATTCAACCCCCACCCTCCAATGCAAACTAACACTACATATTTAAAACTTTACTAATCTAAGTTCATCGCTAGTTCTGTGAAGTGTTTATTCTACCACTAGTAAGGGTACTTTGTGCTACTAAAAATTACTAAATCTAACTATAGTCTGGCTAATCTATTATCGCTAGTTAGTTCCTATGCCACCACAATCACATGTTTTATTGCCATGTTGGCAATCCAGCTTATTTTGGGCGCCAAAACTATAATCAATGGCTCAAGATCAAGGGCATGGAAACCAAGAAAAAAATTAAAGCTGGATTGCTTTTTGTTTTTTCCTCCTCTCACAACACAAACACAAGAAGCACAACAAGAAGACCCGGGACATCTATAAAAGAGAAAGAAAGATGAACAGTAGAGGAGTTAGTTTTTATGTAGGAGTAGTTTTAGCTTATTACTTTAAATTTCAGCTTATTGTACTTCATTTAAATTCTGTCATTTACTTTCAAAGCTTTGTACCTCATCTCATTTTAATACAAGATAACTTCATTTCCAGCTTTCAATTTCTGTTTCAAAGTATCCTTAAGCAATTAAATCTTCATAAGCTTTCATACTGTTTCATTAAGCTCTCCTATTTTCCTTAAGCTTCTAAATTCATTTCTCAGTTAAGTTTTCACAATTAAGCTCATTCAAGCTAATTTTACTTAAAAATTCAAGTACTATGTTCATAAGCTCATAATAAGCTGCTGATGGTGAAATAAGCCAGAAATGGAAGGGCTAGTGGTTTGATAAGCTTCTATTTCAACCAGCTGGACTTAGGGGTGTAGGTTAGTGATTTAGGATTCCTTTACATTTGGACCATTGGTAAGTGTTCATTTATAGTTGTATGCATAATTACTGTTCAAATGCTTATGTCTTGCTTATTCTACTGATTGTTCATGTTTAAGTGCTTATATGTCCTTATTATACCTTTTTCTTAATATGTTCTTGCCTTTATTTGCCTGTTTTAGTTTAAATTTTGAAAAATACAATTTAAAGGAGTGTTTGGGGTAAGCCCAAAACGGGTCAAAACAGCAAGGTATGGGTTGGTGTCATATGTTTAACTTTGGCTTAAAGTTTTAAGCCTTTTGAGTCTGTTTTTCCAAAAGTTTTAGTTCAAAAAAAAGTATTTTCCAAGTTTTGATTTAATTTCTTATAACCTGTTAAATTTAATTAAGCTTTATGTGCCTAATTGTTTAAGCTTTAGAAATCCTGAGTTAAGGGTCCAACTTTGTGTCAATTGTGTGTGCAAATCCAACTTGTCCAAGTCTTTAGTGTTCCTTGTGATTAGACCATATTCTGTCAACACTTCCCTTAAGTTTTTTAAAAGCCAAATGGTTCATTTCTTTTTGCAAAAACCAGCATGTTTTCCTTGTTTTTAGAAGCTCAAAATTTGAGCATAAGCTCACTATAAGCTGTTCTTTATCTGTTTTAGCCTAGTTTTTAAATTTGAGCTTATTTGACAGCTTATTTGAAGCTGTCAAAATAAGCATTCCTTTGGTTAGGTTAATCTCTAATTTGCCCTGGTGCTAGGGGCCCATTTAAGCAGTCTTATCTAGCTTATTAGTGGACCTAAGCCCAAGCTTTTGGCTTTTCTAAAAAGCCAATAAGCCCTTGTTTTGAGTCATTGGCTTTTCTAAAAAGCCAATAAGCTTTTTGTTAAGTTCCCTAAGTTTCAGACTTTAGAAAGCCCTCTTGATAGCTTATTTTTAAGCCAAGTTTTTGTCCCTAGTTTAAGTTTTACACCAACAGTACTAACTCTTTAGTTAGTACTGTTGTGGGTATTAAGCTACTTCTTGGCTTATTGAGCTTATTCCACTTGCTCATTCGTGGTCCTACTAACTTATTTTGTTTGTGTGAGTGCTTATTTGCCATTTTCCTTGTTTATTTAGTGTTGACAGTAGAAGCTTTTTGCCCTTAAGCTTATTTAAGTGTCTGTCAAGCTTAAGCCCTTTTTGAGCTTATTTAGTTGTAGAGTTAAGCTTTTTATTGCTTATTTAGGATAGGGTAGTTAATCCTTTTAGCTTAATAGTTCAAGTGTTAGCTTATTAATTCAAAAAGTTTTCCAAGACCTTGCCTTTTTGCTCTTAAGCTTAAGTTAAGTTTCTGTCATATAAGCTCTCTTTCAGCTTATTTAGTTACCCCATTTGATTCTTTAGTGCTTATTTAGATAGGGTAGTTAACTCTTTTAACTTATTAGCCTAAGTTTTAGCTTAAGTGTCCAAAAAAGTCCACAAGACTTAGCCAATTTAAGCTTTAAGCTTAGTTTAGCTTCTGTCACCTTAAAAGCCCTTTTTAAGCTTATTCATAAGCTTCTAGAAAAAGTTGTAGTTTTGAAAGTTGTTAAGCTCAATAAGCTTAACAACTTTGGTTCACAAAGTTTTTCGAAAAAAAAAGGGGAAGACAAGGGGTGACCCGGGTGAGCAAGACTCGAACCCGGGTCTCTACCCTCGATACATCCCCTCTTTATAACCCACACTTACCGCTGCGCCCTTGGGACTTTTTCATTAAAGTCCCAAGTGGTTTAATATTTAACCCCATTTTCCATTTTTAGTCTATAAGCTGTTTACAGCTTATTTCGGGCTTATTTATAAGCCAATTTTTAGCTTCTTATTTTTCGTAGGTTAATCATAGTGTCTAGTATTTTTAGTAAAATTTTCAGAATTTTTAAAAGTCGTTTAGTATTTTTTACAATTTAATTTAGTTAAAAGTTTAAAAAATTCATAAAAAATACAAAAATTATCAAAAAAATATTTTTCTTTTTTAGAAAATTTTATTTAGTCATATAGTTTGTAGGAAAAATATAAAAATTTTCGTAGGGTCATTTTTGTAACTTTTTGACTTTTAAAGAACGGGCTCGGGTGCGGTTTTTGTCTTGACTCGTTTTTGGGTCAAACGACCTCCGTTTTCAGTCTAGTCTTTTTCATTCTTCGTTATTTGTCTCCTAGAGTAGTTTAGAAGTAAAAATTTCTTCGTAGGGTTAATTTTAAAGATTTTAGGTTTTTCCCCCTTTGTTCGGGATTCGTGCTCTCGTTTTCTAGCTTAATTTCATAATTTTTAGGTTTTTCTTAAACGTTTTTGTTTGTTATTGTTTAATTTAACTTTCCACACTCTCAAATCATTTTTCTCATTCAAACTCCAATCTTCCGACTGTATCGATTCTCCAGTCCAGCCTCGTTGGGGATAAACGACCCGGGAACATTCTATACTACTTCTCGGTTTTATTGATTTTGTTTCTAGACTATTCTTACTATATATATTTTATATTTTATTATATATTATATATATTTTAAGGTGTAGTTTGGCAGCAATCAATTTTTGGCGCCGCTGCCGGGGAGGCTGTGAAAACGATTATCGTTACGTTTGACAAATTGTGTTTGAATCTGTGAATATTTTCTTTTATAAACATATAAAAAATACAAAAATATTTTTCATTTTCTTTTATTAGTATAATTATCATATAAAAACAAAAGAAAAACCAAAAATATAAAAACATTGTCCATAAAAAAGAAATAAAATTCACAAATTGGTAAAAATACCAAAATATAATATTCTCAACTGAGGTATTATCATAATAACTTCCGGTGAACTTGTTGGTTCCCAACTCGAACAAAAGATTTAAAAACTTGCCATTTGTGTCTCTTACGACGTACGGCTCACCTTGAAAAGTTAAACAAACTATAAAGTGGGTATAAGGAGGGTTGTTCCGAGGAACTACGACCCGAAAGGAGAAATAAGCTTCGCGCTATTCCTACTCCTCCGCTCACCTGTGCGTTTATCTTTTTGAGAGCTACCGTGAAGTAAGTAGATTATTTGGTTGAAGTTGTCTTATCTCATTGTCCGTTAAAATCAATTGTGAATAAATCATTGAAAAACCAAAAAAAAAATAAAATTAGTGTAATTTTTCTTTTTATATTTCTGTTTTGTGCATGCGCACTCGTTCTCAAGCCCGTAAACGTCGACAACAACAAGTCCGACAAACTTCTGTTGAATCATCTAATCTTGAGAAACTTGATAATCCTCCCATAGTTACGATGGCTGATAATCGTATTATGGCGCAATTGCTCGAAGCACCCATCGAGGGTTACGAGGATGCGATAGTTATTCCGGAAATCACCGCGAATAACTTCGAGATCAA